>JAPTHN010000002.1:36413519-36703463 GCA_026936325.1 Platynereis dumerilii | reverse complement strand
ACCTTTGACAATTTATGAAATATATTCAGCAAACATTTATGTTTCCGTTATGGTCACTTTCTCACTTTTTTCAGGCGATGCTTCAGCCCAGCTCTGATATATTCTTAGTGACTCTATATGGAGTCATTCGCCTCTGTATAGATGAGCACAGGCCTCCGGCCGCCTCCCGACAGGAGGCCAGAGGCCAGGTCTGAAAAATCAGGCTGTGTTGAATCATCATCGTATTGCAGGTTTATAATACATCATGACAAAATGCGGACGCTGCAAATTTGCGGACCGGTGTGTCATAGGATTTTGTAATAAAACGCGGATGGGCAGTTGTGGAACGGGAAGCTTTTTGCAGGATCGGCGGTAGAAAAAATGCGGATGGGGCCTAATTTGCTGAACAAGCTGAATTTGCTTTAAAAATTGCCTCTCTTTTTTGTTTTGAAAAAAATTTCTTGTTAGACAGCAATTTGCCCATCAAACCGGGATTTAGCCTGATACCAACCTTTCAGAAAGCATGTACTGCTCTGGTACCATGGTTTGCTGTGGTGTAGGCCTACAGTGTGATGCTGTGTTGGCATGTCATGTGAATAAAGAATAGCCATATATGGTTAGGTGACATGGGATGACAGGCATTAATATTGATTAGCCATTCTAGTGATATGAGTCTTAGGTCTATCAAACAAGAGGATTACACAGAAGCAAACTATTGTGACTAGCAAACTGTGCATTCAACCAATTAGGCAGCTGTGAAATACAACAAATATGGGTGGTCTGAACGCACTTTTCGTGGTTTTCAATAACATTCAATTGGCCGAATTCACCTTTGACCTGAAACAGAACGCCTGATTTGCATGACTATCCCATGCTACTATTCGAACTGCCATATATCATACACCAACATTATTTTTAAAAAGTCTCTTTCGATGTACCTTCTCCTTCTGGGAGGATAGTAATACACTCATGGCGGCAAGTATTAATATCTTTCTGATATAGTCTCCTTAAAGAATGGACAGATTCAAAAAGATTCCCATTGGATCTGGGTAATTTAGATTCTCTTTTACTTGAAGTCAGTTCTCTTCTGAAAACATCTGTTACAAGTGAAAACTTAAAGTCAAAGAGCTCCTGGAAATTGAGGCTGACTTTTCATATAACAGAGTGTTGTAGATGCCACTATTTCTTTTTTTGGTCATCTGGCAACACAACAATAGAAAACATAAATCGGAAACTATACATAACAGGACATCCAGTATGTGATACACAGTATGCTGCTTGGCCTTCCAGTTTTGGTAATATGTGTATCCTTTAAAAGCTATCTGAACATAAATAAAGCCTGCAGATCAGTAAAACAGCCCACATGTTAGGTCCTTTGGACGCAGACAGTTATTGTTGGATGTTGTTAGTTCTATAAGTTGCAGATTCTTATACATTTCTATTTCATGTCTGACTACTAAAAGCACACATAGTAACAAACAATGTATAACAGTTTGTGATCACTGCTATGGTTGTATTCTAATTGGAATTTGTCATGTGACTTTCGACTTTGGAATAGGCTCCTACTAGTTCTGTATTTCTTCAGCATATGCAAACACTATAAAGACAAAATATTTTTCATGGCAGAAAATTATCAAAATAAGTGAGATGTACAAGGTCAACTATTGCATTTGCACCATATCTGTGTATTATTTGCAAAATGGCTCTTCTTTTGCAATCTCCAAGTTCAAATTTCATATGCTGTATTGTCTTATAGGGCATTATTGGTGTACATGCGCGTGGTTTGTTTGCAGACCTTTCGAGCAAATTTTACTATATAGACCTTTTGAGCAAACTTTACTAATACAGGCATTGCAACAGGACAACAAGGCCTTGCTAGAAGGTCACAAGTAGCTAAAAGGCATATGTAGTTGCAAAACAGAATGTCAGAAAAGACTGAAGACATGCAATCTTTTTATAATCAAAGGAAGATGGGACAGACACCAGGTTCATTACTCAAGGACATTAGGTGGTGAAGAGACTTGAAGAACTCTATTTAACTCAAGCAGTCCTTCATTCAGTGTGCTCCTTGGCACACCCGGCTTGGTAGTCTGCTGTAGAACAGTTCAGATAATGAAGGCTGGGGTATGTTTTTAACGAAAACAAACACATCAGTCCTTATCTCTATGTGTTTTGCTGAAAAAGCCGCATTTCAGAAATGCCTGGTCCAATAATATGTATAATCATGTTAAACCTAAATATACCAAAAAATCACCACCTAGTTTTATCATCAAAAATATTCACATCAGATCATGATATATATATAGCAAAACTATGTTACACAGTACTGTTTTACTGTCTCTGACTCAATAGACTCGGCAGTCTGTCAAAATAAGATCAGTGGTCGAAATAAGGGGGGGGGGGTTCAAGGGGGTTTTGACCCCCCAAAATGCTCTTGGGACCCCCTTAAATGCATTTTGTAGAAGGACCCAGAGGGGTCCTGAAAAAACTGCCCTAAATAGTGAATTTGTTAGCAAAAATAAGCATGATCCAGCAAGTAAGGATTAATCAGCATACTACAACCTCTTGTGATTTATATACATCACCAATACGTTTTCAAAACCAATTTTCTGAGATAAAACATGCCTATAAAGTGCTTGGAATTCATTTTTAGACCATCTGAAACACTCCGGCTTTAAAGCGCTTCTGCTGTCCCACAGAATTCCGACTACAAGGGCTTCAACTCTTCGGGCCTTAGAACTTGAGAGACCCCCCATAATAACATGGGCTATTTCGACCACTGAATAAGATAACCATACAGATGAAGTAGAAGAGAAGAAAATCTATGACCTTTTCAGATTTTGTGTCTTGCAAACTGTTTCCCTGGAGCCCTTAATTCACAATTTAAGGTTTCTACATGAATAATAATTCTTCATTTGGCAGTAAGAATTAAGGTTAGTTGACGAAGAAAAAAAAAACATTCAGAAGATAATATTGTTTATCAGTAATTCTTCCACTATGTAAATAAAAACCTGCACCAAACTCTATGATTCAGTCGGGCTCAGTCGGGCCATTGGCTGGCACTGTTAGAAAGAAGGGAAGAAGAGAGGTTTCTATCTTACTGCAAATGTATGCTGGATACTTTTCACTCAGGTGAACAAAGCTTTTGGTAAGACAGGTGCCTAGCAACCTACTGCAAATCCATCTGCGAATAGTTGTCTTGGTTTTGCTCACATGTGTATATATGTATTAAGCATAATTTGAATATATTGAACACCGTATTATTTTAAGCAACATGGACGATATTGCAATCTTTTAAATGAACAGCATTTATTACTTATATTGGGAGCTCTAGAAAATACACCTGTATGTGTTGATGCCGTCCACACCTGAATGCAACAGAAGATGCCTGCTGATATCTTACCAGGAATTAATATTACAAAAATCAACTAAATAAACAAACAGATAAGGCCTAGAAATTGTTCAGGCTTTGTCAGATTGTCTACTACCAAAATGTTGGCATTAGAATGAGGATTAATTTTGGTAGTTCAATATAATCCATCCAAGTGGAATAAAGCTAGTATCAAAGTGGGGCTAAATTTGGATATCAGGAAAGAAAACTGCCCTCAGACTATTACCCATGCAAAGTAACAATACATTTGTTTACAGAGCTTTTGTGCAGACCACACTCATTACAGGCCAGACAGGTATTACAACAAGACTACAAAGCTTTGTGAGGGGTCTTCAAATAGCCAAAAGGCATGTTTAACTACAAAACAGGATTTGACTTTAGACTGAAGAGACTTAAGTGTTTGATAATCAAAGCAGATTGCACCAGCCATGCGGTTCATTACTCAAGGACATTAGGTCACAAAGAGACATGAAGAACTTCATTTAACAGGTGGTCCTTCTTTTAGTTTGTGACTCATCTCACCCCAGCTTGTCAGTTTACTTAAAAACAGTTCTATCAATACACCGAGTACCAAGTTATTAGGCAGCGATGGTTTTTTGCCCTATTTCCAAAAGTTTTTAGAATATTTTTATTTTCTTCACCAACAAGAGTAGGCTAGGGTAGAAGACTATTGTGTGCAAATGTTGTCCCATTCCGTTCACGTAGTCAGCAGTTAAGGCATTTATTAAAGGTTTCGGGTAGGCCAAATTATCAGGTACATTGGCACATTGCATTCAAATATAGACAAAAAATTTGAAATCTCGAATTATAATGCCCTGGATTCATTCCTATTATTAATTTTTATTAAGTTATACCATATTTGCAAACTTTCATGCCTTCATTTGGAAGCATTCCACTTTATTGTGCGCCATTGGAATACCACTGGATTTAGCTAAAATTCCACAAACAAAACCTATCATTCTTTGGAAATAAGTCATTTTAGTAAAAGCACTCCTCCGACTCTTATTTGATACCATTGACTTTGTCCTAAACCAATTTCAGCCAATTCTGGCCATTGTATTTGAACACAAGGCAATTCAAAAACTTGTCAAACTCCCATTGGAATAACATGGCAAATAGGATGTGATAAATCATAATTTTTTTAATTTGCTGTTGACTGGGATGAAGTGCTGCAATTCGACTAAAACTGTTGCAGCACGAAGTTGATAGCATAAACTAACCTACAAAACAATTTTTTTAATGATATGAGTTATTTATAGTCCAAGACAGACTTTGTTTGTCAAAATTCATGTAAATTCAATGGTATTTCAATGGCACAGAATAAAGTGGACTGCTTCCAAGTGAAGGTGCGAAAGCTTCCGAATATGGCATAACTTTATGGATATTAATATTAGGAATATATCCAGGTTATTATCATTCGAGATTTCAAAGCTTTTGTCTATTTTTTAAAGTAACGTGCAAATGTACCTAATAACTCGGCACACCCGAAACCTTTAATATATGCCATAACTTTTGACTGCATTAACGGAATGGGACAAAATTCGCTCAGAATAATCTTCTACCCTAACCCACCCTTGTTGGTGAGGGAAATAAAAATATTCCATATACTTTTGAAGATATGACAAAAAGCCATCGCTGCCTAATAACTTGGGACTCGGTGTATATGCTTGAATGCTTATACAAGGAAAACAAGCACATCAATCTTTATGCATAAGGGCATGGTCAGGTTCAATTGTAATTGTAATTGCGTAATTGTGTAATTAAATACAATTACAGTGTAATTGTAATTGTAATGGTAATTGAACATTTTCATCCTGGTGTAATTGTAATTGTAATTGTATTGACAAGTTTTTTAGTTGTAATTGACCAAAAGTACTGTATGATTCTGGATATTTAAAATGAAAGTTATGTGATTAAAAATAATCAAAAACCTCTCCACTTTATAGCAATAGCAATAAAAACATAATAATAAAACTACAAAATTAATGTTTTAAAACAGACAAGAAATTTGAACTGTGAAATTGATAATACAGTATAGAGCATAAATGATATTCAACATAATTTTTTTAATGTTAAATTTAAACAGGTATTCCATATCAGCATTTGGGTCAGAATTTGAAAACCGCGAAATTTCAGTGTTGGAAAAATGTAAGAAATGTTGTTGTTTTTCTGTGTACACTGATCCAGGAAACTAACAGAAATGGTATACTGCTGCAACATTGCAAATAAATCAGGACTTCCAAAATGCTTGTGACATCATCTTTGCCAGTGACTAGTTTTTGGAAGGGATGAAAGTTATCTGCGACACATTTCCTGTAACTATTTTTTTGCTGATATATTGCTCTAAAACAAATGACCACAATGAACCTTGTATGTAGTACGTTCATGTCCGTGTGAATTGCTCTAAGACGCTGGAGACAAGAATTTCAGGTTTATCAAATTTTTACCCTGAACCCTATGCATGTTTTGCCAAAAAAGGCATGTCATAACACCCGTTTTTGGTTTATTTTTTCCACAGCAGTTCATGCAGTGACATTCTATACATTTCTGTTTTGTTATGACTTATACACATATCTTAATTATGCTATCATTTCTGGCGAGGGAACATGGACTTGTGTGGGAGTCAAATTCAGATTTCAGCATCAATGATAATTATGGCTATTGAAAAAGAAGTAAAGGTAAGTTGGAGATGCCTTGTGCATTCCATAAAAAGCATGCAGAACCTCTGATAGTTTTATTTCCGAAAATGGGTAATATGTGTATTAATGCAAGACACAAATTATGTTCTTCCTCAGTTTGAAAACAAAGCAAACAATGATGTGGTTGGTGGGTGTTTGTACATGTGAAGTAATGCCACAGGAAGCATATTCCATCCTTTAAGAAAAAAGAAAAATAGTATGGCTTCATTATAAGTCTGACAAGAGTGACAATAACATATTGTCTTTATTTTGAAAGCACCAGCTTGCCACTGTTAGTACATACATGTATATGATGATCAATTCATAGATATTTGCAGCCATTGCCTGAAGATATAGCTGTGGAAAATATTAATCAAAGAACTTTAAGAGCCTTACAGATCACATCTGGAGGGAAGAGGTTCTGTGAGTGGGAAAACTAATTTCCGCATCTTATTTGTAGTGTTCCAGTCTCCAACAATCCGATCAAGCTTTCGCGGCCTTCGCTCACAAATGCTACTTTGTAACTGGCCCCAAGGACTGGAACGGACTCACGGCTACATTGGAAATGGACAAAAATGTGAAAAAGATCAGAAAAAGAGCTTTTCGATGACGAATATAATTTCATTCATTATAATAATAAAATCAGATTATTCACATCTTAGAATTAGCTGGGCTGAATTGAAGAGTTGTCACAACTGATCTAATTGCATTAATATGAAGAACATCAGATTTCAATTATTTTTCTTTGCATTTTGGCTCAGAGAATTACAAATCCATCATTTTGAAGAGAAAAACACAAGGTAGAAGCCAAAATACAAAACAATTTGGATGCCCTTGAGCACCACATGAAAATCAAAAATAATTAAAGGAAAATAGCTTTTTTTGTTGGAAATGGTTCATGTTGTCTTGTGCTGATTAAGAAAATCTTTCAAAGCAATGCGTGAATCATTCATTGCCATGCATGTAAGAATACAGCGGGAAGCTCCCGGAGAATTTTGTCTGTTAAGGTAATGAGAAAGTACAACAATTGAATTTGAGGTATTTTCATAATGGGTATCCCTGTGAAACTTCCCAAGATGATAGTATATCAAGGTATTGTAAGATTACTTTTGTCATACAATTAATATTGGTTATCTATTCAACCTTACTCTAAAAATTTGTGTCGAGCACTTTAAATATACAGTTACAATATATTTTGAATGAAAAACAAACACATCAATCCTTATATAACAAATAATCATACTGACAAAAACCAACAGTTCATGCATACTCACAACCAATAGATAATACACATCAGAAATTTGGAGTATTGCTTGACCATTATGATCACCACATTATAGTTGGAAGATTCTTAGTTTATAGAACAAATAATCATGGTGAAAAAAATAATCAAAAACAAACACTAGTATTGCTGCAGTTTTACTAAAGAACCATTTTTATACTAAATATTCCAGATTTTTTGCATTTCTTAGAGTTGAGAGTGCGAACCAAAACGTTGGTCTAGACTTACAACTTGGTCTCTTTTTCAGGTTTTGTGTCTTCACTTATTTCTGTCCGCTGCAGTTATCTGCCGGCATTCGGAAAGTTCCTGTTATGGTATGACCCATATCTCACCCTATTTGTTGTGTCTCCTGAGGGATCACAGCCTTTTGATATGCGAGTCACGTTCATGTTTCTGCTTCAATGATAATTCCGCCCACAGCAGAAAATGGTAGAAGTCAGTTGGGGATGTCTTTCACAAAAACACAGGCAGAAACTTTCATCGTTTATTGCAACTCCGTTATATGGGAATGTAAACCCTTAAATACAAATGTAAACCATCAAATACAAATGTAAACCCCTTAAATACAAAGGTTTTCTAACCAGAGGAAAGAGCAAACCTGTGATATGATCCATGAAGCCATCCAAATTCAGACTACCATTTGCAATAATCTTGGAATCGTTACAAAAATTTCTCATTTTCCGTCATAAAACTATCAGTAAAACATCCATGTTTAAAGTACAGCTATGAAAGGCCAGTTTGTTTGGGATTATCAAAGAAATGAGAGCGAATTATATTAGTGGATCACCAGAATTAACATATTACACCCTTACCTTAAGTAATGGACGATTTCCTGGCCCAGAAAAGACGCCAGCAGGAGCTAATTCAGCGTCTCACCCGAATGACATCGATCAGGAGGTTTGCTATGCAAATGAATAATTATTGTTCCTGCCCATGAATAGGAAGAAAACCAGGCACCTTAAGTGGGAAGTTCTAGATGCTTTTATCCAGAGCCAAATTGAACGGCAAAATTATAAATAATACAAACTTTTTAAAATTATCTTTATCTGACTTATTTCAAACATGGTTGAAATTTTCTTAAGTTTGTCATAAAATGAATCCAGTATCAAGAACCTACTTCAAATACATCTGGAAAAATATTTTTGTGCATGAACCTAGTGCATACAATTAGTCAGGACAAAAAAAGCGAAAAAATCAATTGATCATACTTTCTTGCATTCCTCATTTAGGACGTCTACGAAACACCCGTAACTGTTTTTCCCATCCATATTTATATTAAATAGAGTACAAAACTATTGGGAACTAATGTTTCAAAACTAATTAAACACAAAGAGATAGAGTGCTGCAGAGAACTTTTTCAATGTATGTTTTATAAAAAAATTGTTTTCTAAATGTCAGGATCACAAAATAATGGCATCATGTTGCAGTCAACTTTATCCATCCAGATGTTCTACAACTAGTGCAACTGCAATCAATGTCAGGCTTAATTGGTGTATCAGGGCAGAGAGGTACTCTCAAACTATCACCCA
This sequence comes from Platynereis dumerilii, assembly GCA_026936325.1. Lineage (NCBI taxonomy): Eukaryota > Metazoa > Annelida > Polychaeta > Phyllodocida > Nereididae > Platynereis > Platynereis dumerilii. The sequence goes on along the minus strand of JAPTHN010000002.1, from coordinate 36,694,604 downwards.
TGCGAACATGCAATGCTTTTGTTTACTGAACTTTCAAGCAGACCACACTCATTATAGATCAGTCAGATATCACAATAAGGCTACAAAGCCTTGTGAGAGGTTTGAAACTGCCAAAAGGCATGTGTAGTAGCAAAATGGAATGTCACTAAGCACAGAGGAACCTTAGCTTTTTCTTAATCAAATCAACATGAGTCTGCTACGAGGTCCATTACGCAAGGACATTAGTTCGCGGAGAGACTTTAAGAATTGCAGTTAACTTCAGCAGTCCTTCAATCAGTGCATGTCTCGTTTTACCCTAACTTGATAGTCTGCTGTACAACAGTTCATTTAATGTTGGCTGAGGCATATTGAAGGAAAATAACAATTATCAACCATTACAAGTACGCACAATATCAGCTTTTCTGAAAAGTTTCTGCAGCAGAATCTGTAGTTCTGTAGGAATTCTGCAGCCTGGGAGGTTTTATGCACTTTTGCAGGTAGGAAGCTGCAGAATTTTTGCTTTTCTGTCATTCTGTCTGATCCAAAAACTTTTTTGGCAGCATGCAGAACTTGACAATTTTTTTTTTTTCGACAGACCGACCCAAGGTGCGCATCCCTCAGCGGGAAACCAGGCTGAGATCGAAAAATTTGCGACTGGACTACCAAGGTCTCACTGGACAAGGACATCTCCGGATGACTTGACTGACCCTGACCACCCCCCACATCTGTCAAAGACTGAAAATTTGCTTGTTATAAAAGGTGTCACACAATCACTGGAAGACCTATCATCTGTTGCTATCTACGAAAAAATTGCAGACGGGTGAAAGCGCAGTAAGCGCCTCAATATTTGGCCCCTATGACCTAATAATTATTTTCATCAGAAGTGCAAGTGTAGTACATCACTTTAAACCTAATAATGTGTAGAATACAGAATTATGTTTGTTTAATAAATCAAGACAGGTATTTGCTGGGCTGCTATGAACTACATTATGAAAGTTCCATGAAAATCTAGGTTTTTCTGCTGAAATGGACACTTGGCTTTTCGACAGTTTTCGCAGATGTGATATGGACAGTTGGCATGAACTATGACCAATTAAATTTTTGAGCCTTGTCAGCGTTCACTAAAATAATCCAAATTTGTCACTAAACATGGTATCCCTGCTTTATTCGTGACATACCAGACCTCCAAACATCAGTCCCCAGACTAATTCGAACATTTTTGTGGACGTAATGGACGGACATTTACACTTTTTAGCCTGGTGTCCAGTGTATAAGTTAAATTCATTGTGTTTTTAAATTTTTCAGTTTCATACATAGGTAGAGAGAGATAGACATGCATTTCTATCTCAGTTCACGTGTTAGCTGGTCTTTAATTCATTTAAATTACCAAAAAATCAGTTGTGGACGTAATGGACGGACATCGATTTTAGCCATTAAAGCTTCTTGTATCTTACAATCATTAGTGGCCATTGGAAATTTTTTGCTTGAATTCAATAAACCAATATCTTACTAGGCAAAAGCACCAAATCCGGCTAATTATTACATAAAAATACCCTCCAGCCAGCCTTTTGAACCCCTGACTGTAAATTTGCAAAAATATGGTTACAAGCAGACCTTTTCTTTGGACGTGATGGCTGCCATAATCATCATATTGAAAAGTCAGCCAATGGTCCCTACAGAAGGCCAGAGAGGTACAGTAAACAGATAATGTCACCGGCAGAATGTGAACTAAATATTAGGCTACAGCATTGCTGCAATAGATGGTGCTTCAGAAAAAAGGGCCACTGGTTACATGCTAAAATTAACAATTGATACAAACTTTAAAGTTCTGCCCAGAGCATGGTTTTTAATTGTATGCTCATGAAAAATGCCAAAATTTCTCAGATTTACTTGTTGGTCAAGCTTTAATAATGCACTGTTTCTTCTTTATGTCAGAAATTATTTTCTAGGACGCTAAATTTACTTTTATCTGATCAAAACGCAATTGAGGCCTTTACTGTGCTTTCACCCAGACCTTTGCGACATGACAATTGCAGATAGCCTGAGACGCCAAACCAATGGCACATTCCTTCTTAAACCTGCGACCTCTGACCAACAAGACAAATTGACCGGCACCCATGAGATAGCCAATACCAAAGTCGTCATTGAACATTTTCAAAGATCAGGAAAAGGCATTATTTTCTCCAAAGAAAGTAAGACCTGCTCTGACAATGAACTTACAAATTGATTTCACAAACACGGCATCGCAAAATTCAAACGTCTTGCTCACAAGAATGGTTGTGAGTTACTGTTGCTAACATTCAAAGACGAAAGCTAACCAAAGAAAGTACCTGTAGCCTTTGAATGGTGCAGAGTCTCTCCATACTTTCCTCATCCAAAACGCTGTTTTAACTGCCAAATGTATGGCCATTTTTGTCGTACATGCATCAGGCCAACAATTTGTGCCAATTGTGGTGACCATGGTCATGCACACACACACGATGAACCTTGCTCTAAACTTTCACATTGTGTCAACTGTTCAGGGAACCATCCTGCCTTTAGTCACAATTGCAATGTCTTCAAGAAGGAAAAAGAAATTCTACAACTACGAACTGAAAGACAACTATCCTCTCCCGAAGCCAAACGCCTTGTAGAACAGGACCCGGACAAACCTTGCCTAGAAGCAGATTACCCAAGACCAGCTCTTCATTCAACACCACAGAGAAAGATTCATCTGGACAGGAACCCCTTCACAGATGTCTTAATGAAAACACCTTCACCGCCTCGACCACCAGACCGGCCAAGCAAGGAAGAACCTGTGAACTCCCCTGAATCACCGAAGAAGATGATCCAACAACGTCAAATTTTCTCTTCTGTTACCCAAGGGACTGAGAGGTCCCTCATCCTACCAAAGGAAAAAGATGTTACTCCAGATAACAAGACACCACCCAAGGCAACAAAACAAAAAGCTCAACAATCGGATTGCTACCTCACAAAGACAAGATTAAAACGACATTCACCAACAGCAAAAAACAACTCCCCACTGGTCTCAAATTTCACATCAAGTCCAAAGATGGAAGACTGAAGGATGTATCGCCTTTTGTTAGCTACACAACAATGCTGAAGAAATTTGGAAAACCACACTCAGTCGATCGACAGCCTGATGGTAATTTATTGGTTCAAGCCATTAATGCCACTCAGGCAAGGAAACTTCTTGAATTGAAAATTATTGCGGATGTAACTGTCAAAGTGACACCTCAAAGATCTCGATGCCACCAACCAAGATGAGATGACTAACTCAACATGACCACAAACCAAGTATGTCTCTAAATAGCCCAATCCGGTGCTGATGAGACGTAAAACACAAACACACACACACACACTGCCTGATTTAGTCCTCATGGACAATTGTGTAGTAATTTTCCTCAGTGATATGTTGGACTATTTGCTTTTTGAAATCAGACTGTCCCTCCACTGCGTGGAGGCTTATTATGCAGAGCAGTGGCGTAGCTAGAAATCCAGGAGTGGGGGGGCCAAGGGGGGACCAGACTCTGGACCAGGGGGGCCCACTTTTTGCGGCATTTTTGGGGTAAAACAAGGGTAAAAATTTACGCCGCAACGCAAGCCCTCTTTACAAACAACATAGAAATATTGACGCTCTTTTCTTCTGGCGAACACTTACTGCATTTACTATTTAATTTAGATATGGCGCAAAAACCACTAAATATTCTTTCACAATTACTTTTTAGAGAGAAAAAACTTTCCATAAAACCAGTAGGACAAAGGCTAGAATGTTGATTTCAGCCAATAAAATTTTTTATGCACATGGAATGTAAGGACAGTTCGTTGCGAAAATAGCATTTACTGATGCATAATGCTGATAACCCTCAAGATCATATCGAGGTTTGGTTGCACTTACTATTGAAAAAGCAAGACCCATATCTGGATGAAAATGACCATGCTTGAACATAGAGTAAGAAGAAAACCTCAAGGGTGCATACAATATGTAATGTGATGTTAAATTAATTGCCATGATACAAGTTTAATACAGACTTGAATGGTCATGAAATTGCAAATTTTTTTGCCATTTCATATATGCCTAAAAGCAAATATCGATTGCTGAAAATAAAAAATATAGGGAAATTCCATGAACGGTGTAGGACATTAAAAAATTAGCATTTTGTACAAATCACTGAGGTTAATCATTCCTGTCCAGAGACATTTCAAAGGTGCAGAATTTCTCTGGCTGAACAAAAGCAAGAAAAAGATATCCTCAAATAACAAGATTTTTGTACATTGCATGGAACTGCTTTATAGATACATACGAGGGGTTTTCCATAAGTTCTGTCCAAGTGGCCATAACTTCAGCTATATTTTATACAGAGACATGATATTTGGGTCAACTAAAGCTGAGGGAATTTGCAGTTGATACTAAAAAAATTAGATAATAGAAATAAAAATAATTGTTGATTTTGTTGCCATGGAAACCAGAAATCTTGAAATGCGGCCCTGAGCATAAAAACAGGCAGTGACACAAATGTCTTGTCAAAACGTTTAATTATTTTAAGATATTTTCAACTGGAAACATGTGAAAAACAAGCACCATCATTTCACAACTTGTCTACGTGATCAACAGGGTATATGTTGTGTTTCTTCATACTTTCTATCCATTTGAAAAGCATGCCTCTAAATCATAAAGTTTGAGGACAGTTTCGGAGTTATGCGTTTTTCTGGTTCTTGGATTCTCTGGTGTGTCTTCTATTCCTTCAAAAAGGCTCATGTAAGGTTCAGATGGTTTTATTACTCATACCATCTTCTTGTTATGTATATTTAAGAAGATGTTTACTCTCTCTGTCAGATTTTGAAAGCAAATTATATGAATTTCATGGATGTCTTTGATCTCATTCACCAATCTTAAAGATGCTCATCTCATGGAAAACAGAAGCCATTGAATCAAGGATGGTTAAGTGACTAAAATATGCTCAATGTAATTGTTTCCATTGTTATTCGGTGCTTCACAATAAGGCCATTGCGTGTTATAAGAAAAAAATTATTTATATGCTTCGATTTTGCATGTGAAGCCAGTTGCACTGACAGGTGTAGAGCTAAAAGTAAGAAATCCCTGCAAAATCTGGGCCGCATTCCATGACTTCAGGTTTCCAGGGCAACCAAACAACAATTTATTTTTATTTCTAGAATCTGATGTTTTTCGAATCGATTGCATATTACCTCAATATCATCTGACCCTAATTTCGTGTACCTGTGTAATATATATCAAAAGTTATAACAAGTTGGACAGAACTTTTGGAAAACCCCTCGTAGGTATATCTGGGGGGGGGGCGGTAAACATTGGGAAACATTAAGATTTGAGGCAAAAAAGCAAAAATTCAGGTAGATTTTTAAATAAACACAATTGAAAACCAACGTTTTCCACAAGATTTCTTTTGAAATGGTATTAAATCCGGATCTTTAAAATTACGGCAACTGTCGCTAGGTCCCCCTAAAAGGTTCGGATGCAGGAGCACCTGTTGCCTGAAATTTTCAAAGAAAAATTGTCAAATTCCTCAGAACTTTTTAAAGGGAAACTACCATTCTGGTGAGAATCGGGTATAAGTGAGCGCCGGTTTAGGTCACAATGACGAATGTTCTATGCTCAAATAATTTTTCAAATTTCTCAAATCTGAAATGGGGGGGCCAGTGGGGGGGCCACTAATCCATTTGGGGGGCCTTGGCCCCCCAGGCCCCCCCATAGCTACGCCACTGATGCAGAGGGACAGGTACAGTCTGTCCAAATAGTGTTATTATTCTATTTGGTCTATTGAGACACGCTTTTTGCTAATGGACACTATGGCATGACAGACTTCTAGAAATTTACCATATTATGTCTTCAGATGTAAATAGATTTTGATATATCCTGTAATATCTTATTGAATGATTATGGGAAATGATGGTAAAACTTGTTAATAAATCTGAAATTTCAGAGCTCATCTAATTTTGAAAACATTTCAAGAAGCAATATTTGGCGATGCGGCTACAGATCACATTTGGTCATTTAGAGAACTATCAATATATTCCATATTATTCAGCTTGAATGTTTTGACACGTCTTTCAATTAGAAAAATCCTGCGAGTGTGGTTCGTCAAAGGATCTCCTTCTTCTCTTTTGTCACAAATCAAGCTGTAATTAGAAAGGCATTGATGATTATTGCTGATTCAACTTAAAGTTTTATCGTTAAAAGATCATAAACATGCATGGTAATATAGATTGATTTTCATTCTTTAATAATGATAATGATAATATTAAGTACTTATATAGTGTACATATATAGTGCCAATTCCTGTAAACTGCTCATTGGCCCTGGTTACATCAGCTAATGTTTCTGCAGTATTTTGCAAAAAAATATGTTTTCGCAATGGATGTGTAACTGGAATTGATTGCTTTTCAGCAGAACATTTAAAATGGTCGCAGGACACGCAGGTTGCTTCCACTCTGTGCAATATCTTGACTCCGATTCAGAATCATGGGGATTCATTTAAGAAGAGTCTGTTGATTCCTTTGTTGAAAAAAGCTAACATACAGTGCCGCCTGTAAGTAAGTGAAACGCATGACATTGTGCCATTGAATCAATGCTAAACATCCTCAGCCAAACTGCTTGGGGAGGCATGAATTCTCATCGGATGAAAGGGAAACAAAGTGGGTCATAAAGGCCGATGTGTGAGGCAAGTGGGATAAAATTAGCAGCCCATTTTCTTTGCTGTAGTCGGAGTTAGGTATGGTCAAAGTCTTTGATAAGTAAGTGAACCACCCTTCCCTATGTTTTAACATTGGGCCTGCGTTTCACTTACTTATCAAAGACTTTGACCCATACCTAACTCCGACTACAGCAAAGAAAATTGGCTGCTATTTTTATCCCACATGCCTCACATATCGGCCTTTATGACCCAAAATGTTTTCCTCTCATAGGATGAGAATTCTTCCTTCCAGAAGCATTTTGGTTAAGGATGTTTAACATTGATGCAATGGCACCATATCATGCGTTTCACTTACTTACAGGCGGCACTATATGCTGCTCACACTTAAAAACACACACCTTTTAAAACTCTGATTAAGGTATAGCCATAAAGGTTTGCAAAGATCTGGCAGAAATTCCCTTCCTAGTGTCCTGAAAGTTTCACTGAAAACCATTGAGAATCTGCTGCATCAGGCCACAGTTAGTGAAACTGCTTCAAACACCAAAATCACAACCAATGCAAATCGAGCTAGAAAGCTTTTTTGTATTAACTCCAATTTGCACCCCATTTCTAGAGTTCACGGATAATGAATGTTGTTCCCTTGACTCCCTCAAACATGTTTACTGCATTTTGTTGGATTTGGGTTGACTTTTAGCCCAAATTGGCGTTTTTCAGATTTTGTTTGTCACATCCTTTTCAAAATGTTGTGTCATAAGCGTGGACAATTACCCTAATGTGACAATTGCAATGATTTGTGGCCTTCTAGATTTGGTAGTATGTGTATCCTTTAAAAACAATCTGAACATAGATAAAGCCTGCTTCTTGGCAAAACGGCCCACATGTCAGGTCCTTTGGACGCATACTGTATTCTTCTGCAACATGATATTCATGAATTTAGTTGCAGTTCACTTCTATCCACCCAAACGTTCTATCGAAGGAACCAAAATTAAGCTATTTGGGCATATCAGGGGAAAATGCAGCTCTGAAAAAAATATCCATGCTAACATACAAGATATTGGTTTGCAGACCTTTTGAGCAAACTTTACTATACAGGCATTGTTGCAGAGACAACAAGATCTTGCCAGAAGGTCACAAGTGGCTAAAAGGTGTATGCAGTTCCAAAACAGAATGTCACAAAAAAGTGAAGACATTCAATCTTTTTATAATCAAAGCAAGATGGGCCAGACACCAGGTTCATTACTCTAGGACACTAGGTGGGGATGAGAGAATTGAAGAACTCCTTTTAACTCAATCAGTCCTTCATTCAGCATGTGCCTTGCTCCACCCAGCTTGGCAGTCTGCTGTAAAACAATTCAGTTAATGAAGGCTGGGGTAAGTTTGTAACAAAACAAAGACATCAGTCCTTATCTCCTTGTGTGTTTTGCTAAAAAAGCCACATTTCAGAAATGATTGGTCAAATAATATGTGTATATTAAAACTAAATAGACCAAAAAATCACCACCTAGTTTTATTATTAAAAAAATTCACATCAGATCATGACATAACAACATTATGTTGCACAGATTTAATGTCTCTGACTGAATAGACTCGGTAGTCTGTCAAAATAAGATAACCTCACGGATGTACTTCTTCTCCAGAAGTAGAAGAAAAGAAAATCTATGACCTTACTGCAATTTCAAGAAGTATGAGTTTCTGCTAAGGGACAGCAAAACGTAGCAAAAACAGTTCTTGTGATTGGTTGAGGGCCTGAATTACGTAGCATAATTCTAATTTGAATAGAATAAAACGTTTTTCGAAGCCAGTGATGTGTCAGGAGGGAGAGGGATTCATAGTATTTTCCTTGCTGATCTGATTTACTTTCCAAGCTCAGCTGCTCACTGAAGCAAAATACAACGTCTTTCATTGCTGTCTATGTCAAACTTTTGGATTACGTTTGATTTGCTAATAAACCAATCAGGCAAGCTGAAATGACTACAAATTCTGTTATAAATTGATAAATGGTTTGACTCCCGTCTTTTTCCTACACCAGCTAGATCCTTTCGCAGTTACAATTCATAACTACAACACCAGACATGCAACTGACCTGCGTCTGCCTGCCGTGAGACATGAATTCGCTAGAAATGGCATCAGGTACAGGTTTCCTAAATTTTACAACAATATGCCTGATTTATTTAAACAAAAAATTTTTACACATAGTTTTTTGGGTTATAAGTTATATATAAAGAAAACAATTATAGAAAGTTATACTAGCATATGTACCAATCCTCATTGTTATGTGTGTAGATAATTGCATTAAGAGTTTCTCCAAATTTTAGATGGTCACCTCCTCAGGTCTGTCAACGACAGGTTTTCTGTTTCTTTCTAAATTTTTCTCTCAAAAACATTTTTAAAGCTTCCAGCCACTGTACCTAATGATGCATGAACAAATAATAACAGGGACTCCTCGATAGCGGCACAACATTGCCTTAGAGGAGTTCCTGTAGCTTATATATTTATGTTCAATATAATATAGGCCTACTATTGAATTATAATTACAGTTTATAAAATTGTACATATATGAGCTACAAATAAATAATCTGAATCTGAATCTGAATCTGAAAAAGCCACGTATACAGTGAGAAAACTGGTCAGAGGAGCTCATACTAAGTGAATCTGCAGTAACAGATTTTGAGTCTAGCAAAATGCTTGTCTGGAGCCCTCAATTCACAATTTAAGGTTTGTACATGAATGATAATTCTGCATTTGGCAGTAGGAATAAAGGTTAGTCGAGGAAGAATCAAGAAAAAAAAAGTAAAAAAGGAGGCGATTTTAGCAAATTCAGCTAATTCCACATATTTGACCCCACCCACATTTAATTACGGCCGATCCCGCAAAAAACGTCCCGTTCCGCAATTGTGCATCCGCGTTTTATTACAAAATCCTATGGCCCGCCATTCTACAAATTTGACCCGTCAGCATTTTATGCATGATGCTAGCCCCCGTTTCGCTGATGTAGATTCACAGCCTCATTTTCCGAATCTTGGAAAAGCCTCCCGTCGGGAGGCCTGTGGCATCTACACAGAGGCGGATGGCACAAAATAGAATCACTAACAATATATCAGTGCAGGGCTGAAGCATTGCCTAAAAAAAAAAAACATGCAGCAGATATTATCGTTTATCAGTAATTCTACCACCGAGTAAAACGGAAATCTGCATCAAACTTAATGGTTCAGTTGGGAAAGATGGGAAGACGAGAGGTTTCTATTTTATTGCAAAAGTATACTAGTAAACTACTGTAAAACCGTCTGCGAATAGTTGTCTTAGTTTTGCTCATGAACACGTATTAAGGATAATTTGAATATATTGAACAATGTAATTATTTTGAAGCAACATGGATTGTATTGCAATCTTTTAAATGAACAACATTTACTACATTAATTGGGAGTTCTAGGAAATATATACGTGTGACTGCTGATGCTGTCCACGCCTGAATGAAACAGAAAATGCTTGCTGATATCTTACCAGGAACTAATATTACAAAAATCAACTAAATAAACCAACATATAAGGCCAAGAAATCGTTCAGGCTTTGTCAAATAGTCTATTACCAAAATGTTGGCATTAGAATTAGGATTAATTTTGGCAGTCCAATATAATCCACCCAAGTGGAATAAAGCTAGTATCAAAGTGGGGCTAAATTTGGATATCAGGAAAGAAAACAGCCCTCAGACTATTACCCATGAAAAGTAACAATACATTTGTTTACTGAGCTTTTGTGCGGACCACACTCATTACAGGCCAGACAGGTATCACAACAAGAATACAAAGCTTTGTGAGGGGTCTTCAAATAGCCAAAAGGCATGTGTGATTGCAAAACAGGATTTGACTTTAGACCGAAGAGACTTAAGTGTTCAATAATCAAAGCAGAATCATTTATGCACCAGCCATGCGGTTCATTCAAGGACATTAGGTCACAAAGAGACTTGAAGAACTCCATTAAACAGGTGGTCCTTCATTTAGTTTGTGACTCATCTCACCCCAGCTTGTCATTTTACTTAAAACAGTTCGGTCAATTGATGCTTAACTGCATGATATAAGAAAAACAAGCACATCAATCTTTATGTATAGAGGAGCGCGGGGCATGCAGCCCCCCTTAACTTCAAGGTGTGACTTGACCTACTTTTTATGGTCGATTATTTGAACGCTTATGCTGTCAGGAAGGGATCACTTGACTCTACTTATAACTGGTGAAACAAATGTCTACCAATTTTAGTAAAGGAGTTACAGCCATTTTTGAAAAAATTGCAAATGGCCTTCTTACCCCACCCATCGGGCAAGAAGCCCCCCCCCCTATTACAATCCTATAGCAATTTTTTGCAAGCGCATTCAGCTTGAAAGTTATTTCTTGGGGTTCTTCTATCATTTTTAAGGCATTCTATTTACTTTTTCTGAATTTCTGAATTTTCCTGTTCATACTTTTATTTTTTAATATTTTTTGCCCTTTTTCAATTTCGACCAACATTTTTCTGTTTTAATTAGCTATTCCATCAAAATTTAAGGTAAAGTACAGATTAGATTAAGTGGTTCCTGAAGCAACTTCGAGGCCCTAGTGAAGGGGTCTTCATGTCCCATACCACGGAGGGGCCTCTCGCCCCAAACACACATATTTTAATTTGACCTCTATATTTTTAACTAAAATGCAAAAAACTTGATCCAAGTCATATTTATGTGATGTTCATCAAGTGAAGCAATGCAGATATCCATTATACTTTTAAATATTTCCAAAGTCATTTCTGACAACCACTTTCAAAGAATATCTCAAAGTTACAAAAACCATGCATACTTTTTGTTTCTTTAATTTCTACTGTGGTTTGGTGCTGTTTGCTCTGAAAATTTGTGACATTACCTAAAAAGCCTCCAGCTTCAATCATATCAATAAGAAAACGCACCAAAAATGTAACTTAGATATAACCCTTTGGGGGCCTATCACCTGACCCGGGCTTCTTGCCCCGACTTACTCTAAGGGTAAAAATTTAAAAAATGCAAAATTTCAGTATTTGAAAAATGTAAGAAATTTTGTTGTTTTTCTACACTACCCTCCAAACGTTTGAATACACCTGGATAAGAGCGGTTTCTTTTAAAACTACTTGATTTTGAATGGAATTTTTGTTTAATATTTACGTCAAATAATAAAACAAGTCTCACTGAAGTAAGAGGTTGTCTTTATTTTGTCATTTTAGGTCATTTTGGTTGAAATTTATGGCCTCTCTCGATATCCCAAATTTTGGTATTTTTTAGAAAATTGTCACAGCCAAGTTATCTTCTAGGTTTATGAAATTTAATCATATTTAAGCATTTCCAGAGTTGTAACATGATCGTAACAGTTATTTTAGACCCCGAAAAGACCGTTTAAAAATTGGACATTGACCACTCAAAAATACAAAATTTAGATAATTTCGGGTCACCATGAAGTTTAATCATAAAATATATCTTCTCTAGTGAAATTATTTTATTTGAGCTGTTTCAGCATTGTTTTGACCCAAAGATAGCCAAAATCAGTATTTTTGTCTGATTTTCAACGGCCATTTTCTGGTCCGAAACTACTTGCAAAATCATCACAAACCAGTGGAAATGTGTAAAAAATGATAAAATGTCATAAATATGGAAGATAACAGTGCTTTTATAGAAGTTTATAAAAAATGAACAAATGGGATATAGAGAAATTTATATAAATTTACACCAAAATGATCTAAAACCACGAAATATGGACACCTTATGGCCTGCATGTGAATTTCCATATTGTTTGATGGGAGTATAAAACTAAAGTTGTGTTGAAGATGAGGTATTTTTGAAAGAAATCTCACCTTTTCTGGTGTATTCAAACTTTTGGAGGGTAGTGTATGTATACTGATCCAGGAAACTAACCGAAGTGGTATTCTGCTGCAACATTGCAAATAAATCGGGACCTCCAAAATGCTTGTGACATCATGTTTGCCAGTGATAGTGTCATTTCCATTGGCATTTTAGAGTTATAACATCAAAACTGCCAAATGTATCACACATAATTAAATTAACGCGAGGTTCTTTAACAACATATGACTTTAATGACAATTTAAAACAAACATTTTCTTGAGCAAGTGAAAACATCATATAGTGTCAATCTTGGTTTACTTTAAGACTTGCGTACATCAAAGCAAAGTTCCACAGCAATATTTATCCAGATACATTGCCCAAAATTAACTAGGAGGGCATTAAATTTTGTTAATGACAAGCCAAGGCAGGAAAACTGACATGTTGCTATAAATAGTGTAATTATCTATATTCCGTACCATTAATGGACTTGCAGATGATTCAGTCACCTTCTGGAGCTCCTGCACTAACAGGTAATCAAAATTAAGTGGCATGGAACAATTTGTTGGTTGATATTTTATGAGAAATATCACTGGGTGTGATGTTAATGACATAACATTGGAGACAAAGACACAAGAGCCCCCTGTTGTTGGGTGACAATATCAGTCAAGCCATCAGTTTCGGAATTTGAAAGGAAAACTGCTGGCAGAGACAGGCCATTTTCAGGGGGATAGGACACTTTCATTCAATTTTGGGAAGGGAGACACATTTCCTGTGAACTATTTTTCACCTGTTAACTATTTTTTGCTGATAAATTGCTCTAACACAAATGATCACGATGATCCTTTTATGTATATTCATATCCTATAGTGAATTGCTCTAGGACACTGGAGACAAGAATTCCAGGTTTACCAAATTTTGACCCTGAACCCTATAGATGCATGTTTCGCAAAAAAGAAGACATGTCTTAACACCTTTTTTGATCTATTTTTTTTTTCAGAGCAGTTCATGCGGTAACATTCGATACATTTCTGTTATGTTATGACTTATACAGTATACAAATATATCTTAATTTTGCTATCATATTCTGCTGAAGGAACATAGACTTGTGTGGGAGTCCAATTCAGATTTCAGTACTGGTATCAGTGACAATTCTGGCTATTGGCTATTGAAAATGAAGTAAAGGTAAATTGGGGATGCCTTGTGCATTCGATAAAAAGCGTGCTGAAGCTCTGATAGTTTTATTTCCGCAATTGTGTAATATGTGTATTAATGCAAGACACACATAATGTTCTTCCTCAATTTGAACAAAGCAAAAAATCATGTGGTTGGCGTGTGTTTGAACATGTATATTAATGCCACAGGAAGCATATTCCATCATTTCAAAAGAGAATAATAGTATGGCTTCATTATATTGTCTTTATTTTGAAAGCACCAGCTTTCTATACTGCAAGTGCTTATATGATGATCAATTCACAGATACATGTATCTGCTGCCATTGAATGAAGATATAGCTGTGGAAAATATTAATCAAAGAACTTTAAGAGCCTTACAGATCACATCTGGAGGGTGGAGGTTCTTTGAGTGGGAAAACTAATTTCCGCATCTTATTTGTAGTGTTCCAATCTCCAACAATCCGATCAAGTTTTCTTGGCCTTCGCCCACAAATGCATCTTTGTAACTTGTCCCAAGTACTGGAACGGATTCCCGGCTACATTGGAAATTGACCAAAATGTGAAAATGTTAAGAAAATTACGAGCTTTTCGATGACACTCCAGTCTTCAGGAAGCTTGTTCACATGATCGTCATCCAAACCTCGCTTTAAAAAAAAAGTATTCCTTATTCTTTTCTCTTTATAGCCTATTGGTTAAATGCATTTATTGTTTTGCTTTGTTATGTAATTATTAAGATTATTATGTTACTATTCATTTGTATTGTGGTTTGATTGTGTGTAAATAATTTAATTCTGATTTCTGAGTTCTGACGAATATGATTTCATTCATTATAATAATAATGCAAGATTATTCAGAATTAGTTGGGATGAATAGAAGAGTTGTCATACGTGATCTATATGCATTACGATAAAGCACATCAGATATTAATTATTTTTCTTTGCATTTTGGCTCTGAGAATTACAAAACCCCATCATAATGAAGAGAAAAACTCAAGCCATCAATACAAAAATTTTGGATGCCCTTAAGCATCAGATGAAATTTAAAAATAATGAAAGGAAAATAGCTGTTATTGTTGCAAACGGTTCATGTTGTCTTGTGCTGATTAAGAAAATCTTTTCAAAGCAGTGCAGGAATCATTCATTGCCATGTAAGAATAAACCAGGAAGCCCCTCAAGGATTTTGTCTTTTAGGGTAATGAGAAGCTACAACAATTGAATTTGAGGTTTTTTTATAATGGGCATCTCAGTGGAAATTCCCAGGTTAGTATTAGATTAAGGTATTGTAAGAATACTTGTGTCGTGAAATGAATATTGGTAATCTATTCAACCTTATTCTAACAGTTTGTATCGAACACTTTAAATTTACAGTTACGATACATATGTTGATCAAAAACAAACACATCTATCCTTATATAACAAACAATCATACTGATAAAAACCAAAAATTCATGCACACTTATGACAAATAGATGATAAAAAATATATATTTTGCACTAAGTAATCCTGATTATTACATGATAACATCAGTAATTTTGAGAATTGCTTGACCATGTAATGGTATTGCTACAGTTATACTGGAGAGCCATTATAATACTCGCATTCCAGACTTTTTGCATTTTTTAAAGTTGAGCGTGTAAGCCAAAACTTTTTTCTAGATTTACAACATGGCCCAATTTTCAGGTTTTGTGTCTTGACTTATTTCTGCCTGCTACAGTTATCTGCCGGCATTCAGAAAGTTTCTGTTATGGTATGACCCATATCTCACCCTATTTGATGTTTCTCCTGAGGGATCACAGCCCTTTGATACGCGAGTCACGTTCATGTTTCTGCTTCAATGATAATTCCGCCCACAGCAGAAAATGGTAAAAGTCAGTTGGGGATGTCTTTCACAAAAACACAGGCAGAAACTTTCATCGTTTATTGCAACTCTGTTATATGGGAATGTAAACCCTTAAATACGAATGTAAACCATCAAATACAAATGTAAACCCCTTAAATACAAAGGTTTTCTAACCGGAGGAAAGAGCAAACCTGTGATATGATCCATGAAGCCATCCAAATTCAGACTACCATTTACAATAATCTTGGAATCGTTATAAAATTTCTCATTTTCCGTCATAAAACTATCAGTAAAACATCCATGTTTATAGTACAGCTATGAAAGGCCAGTTTGTTGGGGATTATCACAGAAATGAGAGCGAATTATATTGTTGGCTCACCAGAATTAACATCTTAAACATTCACCCAAAGTGATGGACGATTTCCTGGCCCAGAAAAGACGCTAGCAGGAGCTAATTCAGCGTCTCATCCGAATGACATCGATCAGGAGGTTTGCTATGCAAATGAATAATTATTGTCCCTGCCCATGAATAGGAAGAAAACCAGGCACCTTAAGTGGGAAGGTCTAGATGCTTTTATCCAGAGCCAAATTGAACGGCAAAATTATAAATAATACAAACTTTTTAAAATTATCTTTATCTGACTTATTTCAAACATGGTTGAAATTTTCTTAAGTTTGTCATAAAATGAATCTAGAATCAAGAACCAACTTCAAATCCATCTGGAAAAATATTTTTGTGCATGAACCTTGTGCATACGATCAGTCAGGGCAAAAAGAGCGAAAAAAATCAATTGATCATACTTTCCGGCATTCCTCATTTAGGACGTCTACAAAACACCTGTAACTGTTGTTTCCATCCATATTTATATTAAATAGAGTACAAAACTATTGGGAACTAATGTTACAAAACTAATTAAACACAGAGAGATAGAGTGTTGCAGAGAACTTTTTCGATGTATGTTTTATAAAAAAATTGTTTTATAAATGTCAGGATCACAAAATGCTGGCATCAAGTTGCAGTCAACTTTATCCATCCAGATGTTCTACAACTAGTGCAACTGCAATCAATGTTAGGCTTAATTGGTGTATCAGGGCAGAGAGGTGCTCTCAAACTATCACCCATGCGAACATACAAAGCCTAGTGAGAGGTTTGAAACTGCCAAAAGGCATGTGTAGCAGCAAAATGGAATGTCACTAAGCACAGAGGAACCTTAGCTTTTTCATAATCAAAGCAACATGAGTCTGCTACAAGGTCCATTACGAAAGGACATTAGTTCGCGGAGAGACTTTAAGAATTGCAGTTAACTTCAGCAGTCCTGCAATCAGTGCATGTCTCGTTTTACCCTAACTTGAAAGTCTGCTGCACAACAGTTCATTCAATGTTGGCTGAGGCATATTGATGGAAAACAACAATTATACCATTACATGTACGCACAATATCAGCCTTTCTGAAAAGTTTCTGCAGCAGAATCTGTAGTTCTGTAGGAATTCTGCAGCCTGGGAGGTTTTATGCACTTCTGCAGGTAGGAAGTTGCAGAATTCTGCAGTTTCAAATAAACCTGTGTAGAGTGTAGACTCGACGCAATATATTTTCTATGATCATTTGTCCTATATATTCGTGACAATTTACACATTGAATTTTAGAAACAAGAACCATATTTCACCAAAAAAGAGGGGTTTAACTGTTCAGAAAGCTTTCGGGGACAGATTGGCCACCCAACATGGGGACCGATGGGCCACTATTTCTTGAGATTTTCTATAGGTGGCGTATTGGCATGGGGCTGGATATTAAAGTCTTTTATGGCAAAAAGCACAATAGAACTTCAGCTTACATCTTTAAATGATAAGTTTTGACTTAAATGAATGCCCTTGAATTTACAGTGATAGATTTGCCTTAGTAATGGCTTCAAACACAAAATGGTGGAAATTTAAAATATCCATAATCACAATTTTCAATCTAGGTGGTATTTGGGATATAATAAACATAAGGACCCCGTGAGACATTGATGCAATATTGAGTGTCAGTTAAATTTTCACCAAAATATAAGCTAATGGAGGGTTATTGATGCATTTTATTGTTTTGATTCAAGATTTCTCCTGCAGGTGGCATACTAGTACAGTATCATTGGAAAATTTTACTTTTTCCCCTAAAAATCTAAATGATTTACAGAAATGATTCATTGATGGAGAAAAAATTAAAATATTCTCATTTTTTAATATTCATCAACAAATCTGAGGTATTAGACAAGATTTTGATGACCACGGTGATAGCCAAACTTCTGTATCGACCAAATATCAATTTTTTTTTCTTAGTGACCAATGAACCAATCGTTTTGGAATTCTCCCATACAGTTTTTAATGCATCTGTTCATGTAATGCTAAAATATCATCTCAATAGATTGACTATAACTACAAAAAAGTAACTCATGACATTTGTGAAAGTTAAGCTTTTTTTCAAAGTGTAAAATCTGGGCATATCTATATTCTTTCGATCTCATATTGTCCTATACACTAAGATGGATCAACAGAAACATATTGGAAACAAATTTTGAATTCTGTATCCACCCTTTGGCAAGTTATTAAAAATGGTCCATCGGACCCCACGGGATGGCTCATCGGTCCCCGTGGTTGGGGACCGATGGGCCACCATCTTTCTTCACAGAAAATGTGTTTTATAATCTTTCTCGCTAGGTTGATCTATGTGAATCTTATATCATTTTAAAGAGAATTACACCAGCTAATAGGGTGCACAGTATGAATCCTTTATCTGAAGCAGATTTGCCTCCATGGTCAATAATTTGACAAGCGGCCCATCAGTCCCCACTCTCCCCTAACAGAGGTTCAGGAATCATGCAGGGAGCTGCAGAACTGCAGAATTCTGTAGCTCCCTGCATATTTTTTTTTAAACTGCAGAATTCTGAAGTTTTTTTTTTAAACAGACTGCAGAATTCTGCACTTTTTTGCAGAACTGCAGAATTCTGCACTTTTTTGCAGAACTGCAGAATTCTACACTTTTTAACTGCAGATTTCTGCAGTTTTTTTCTGCAGAAAGAAATTGTATACTCCTCAATTCATCTTTGGAATTAACTGCATCACATTTGAATATCAATATTTAGTTGAAACATATTCATACAATTTTATTTTAAATTACAGAATAATATTTTGGCTTATCCAAGTCTAATGCAGAATACCCAATTCTAGAATGTGTAAAAAAAAACATTTATATTTGTATAAAGAATATAAGATATAGAAATGCTAAAGTTTAAATTGCATCATATACCAGATTTCACTTATTAATTGACGGAAGAAGTATAACTTTGAGGCCCCCCTGTTGCCTCCGCCCTGAGTCAGTGCTCATAAATGCGATTCCAAATGAAACAATTATTGGGCTAATATATTTTGCCGTTAAAATAACACAGAGGTTGTAGCACATCCTGCCCGAATCTTAGAAAAACTCTTGCATATTTAGGCTACCCCATGAATCTAAGTGGAATGTCTCTAGCGAAGTCTACTAAAAAATTGTTTCTTGCCAGGAATCAAACCAGAACCAATGGTAAGAGCAAGTCTCGATGTTGTTATTTTTTTCTTGGACTCTGCACAACTATCATTATCTCACATGTCCTTGTCTAAGTTAGTCTGACTCAGGCTGTCTTGAGAGTTTTTGGTTTGTGATAGTTAAGATCAAATTGAAAAGAAGCGCGTGTGTGCCTGAATTTGGTCTTAATATTGTTTGTGGAAAGTAATTACCCCCTTGATGCTTCGTTCTATTGTTAAGAATAACTTTCCTGTTTCTTTATTTTAAGCTTGACAAGAGCAAAGGATACTCCGCCCTCATTTTCAAAGAATGATCTGAATTTTTGCTGAGCGTATAGTTATGATGTTGACATACCTGGAGGGTAGAGATTCTGTGAGTGGGCAAATTAATTTCCGTATGTTATTGAAAACAGACCTGCTTTTATATCCAACAATCCAATCAAATGCTCTCACATCTTGAAAGGAAGAAGATTCTCCACTTCTGGCCTTGAGGCCATCTCAAAATGTGCCAAAATTTGGACACTTTCAGAAAACACACAGCCACGAACAGGTTAACAATAGAGTTCTGTGAGTTTTTTTAGTTATATTCAATAGAAAATGTCAGATTCAGTGATATTGGGTGAGCTGCATGAGGAGTAGTTTCAATTACTGATCTAATTGTATTGAGATGTAGAGCATTTTTATGCTATTAATTTTCCTTTGCATTTTGCTTAAGTGAATTATAAAATCACATTGAATTAAAGAAAAAAAGCTTCTTTCAGAATTCAGGCCATCCTTGTAAAAAGCGTTTGAATACCCTTGAGTATAGACCTACCATGAGAATTAAGAATAATGCTACATGCAAACAATTCATCACAATGTAAAAATGAATAGAAAGTCTTTTGAGATCATGTTGGAATGCATGAGATCACATCACAATTAAATCAGCGGTTGCAGACAAAAAATTAAAGTTGATAAAAGCATGGATAACCTTTATAGCATATTAATGCCATCTTGTTGCTCAGAAAGTCCGGAACATACTGGAAATTAGTTTATAACTTTAGTATGCTACCCAAACCGCATTGCAACAGTGTAGGGGAAGCCGGGGCACAGTGAATCGCAGTACACAGTGAATCAGTTGAATTTCCAGGATCCTCAATAGCAATATTTCGAAATTTTTTCATTTGTTTGATGTATTTTAAGAGCACTCAACAGAATCTGATATAAATTTTGATAAAACATATACCTTTTGTACATAATGGGATGAAATAGGATTTTTGGCTTGAAAACCTGGAATTTTTGGATTTTCAATTTGCTTAAAAGTGCAGATAAATATTGAATTATTTACAACAATCATAATATGTGTCAGGGGAACATCCAATAGAAATAATTAACCGGTGATGCATGAACACATGGTTCAAATTGGTGAAATATGGTGATTTAGATTAGGAGTAGCCATGTGCGGAACAGTGAATCGGGGCACAGTTAATCACTATGTTTTCTGTAGTAATGACCATAATAACTAATATTGTATTTCAGAAGTACTGAGAATAGCCTAAATTAATGATTACATCCATTACAATTTATGCCATATATATATCAAATAGCTTTAAGTTGTTATTCATTGCTACAAAGGGGGTTTTTTGTTTAGAAAATATTCTGAGAAATTGCAGATGTTAAAATTTTTTATTTCAATGTTCAGAAGTCCAGTTTAAATTTGTCTTTAATATTTTTGTATTTCGAAAAAGAAATGACATTGATTAACTGTACCATGAGCACTGATTAACTGTACCCGGTGCCAGTACACAGTGAATCATTTTTTTTGCTTATCTTTTGTGGACTATATCTCGGAAATCCCAAATAGTGCCATTATTTTCTTGGCGTGCATATATAGTAGACACTATTACCTTTCTCTAAAGACATTCAAAAAGAAAATATCTTTGTAACTCTTTGAGATCTATTTAAAATAAACTTATCCGATTCACTGTGCCCCCGCTTCCCCTAGTGTTTGCATAAAAATCATGTATCTAAGGTTGTGCCTTTCTATCAATACGCCTTGCCTGCTACTAATGTGACTTAAAGAACAAATCACTGTAACTTATTGGACACTATCGCAACTAATACAATTTGGATTTTTGTCATCTAACCAGACAAACCTAGTGCAACGATAAACATATTCAAAATTGACTTAGGAAAGATTGAGATCATGAAGTTAAAATGATACCAAATAGAGAAAACAAAATTAGCAACAACAAAAATCACCCGTAATGTTTCCAAATAGCAGTCTGAGACCAGACTGCTTCCTCCCCCCCCCTTGCTTGAACAAAAAGCACCACATCATATTAAGGTTCCATCATTTGGGGCGGTCCTAACACAGAAGGGAAGTCCAATGGGAAGAAGAAGGAGAAGAAGCAAGTGTTACTTGATTTTGGAATGAATATTTGATGACTTTCCGTGATCGAAATAGATAATAATTACTGCGGCCATTGCCGTGAAAAAATTATTTCCTGCCGGGTAAGACTCCAACCCGGCCCCACTGGAAATTAAGTGGTCGCCACCTTAATTGAATTTAGCCTACATTCATCGAACAACAATTGTATCCTTTGTCTTCTGTTACTCAGAAATGCGCTAGTTTCAATAACTAGAGGGGTAAAATGTACCAAGCAAATTAATTATGCATCATCAACAATAATAGCCTGCTGCCAGCAGACACAAACTTGAAATTTGGTTCAGCCTGCTTACTATATAACAATTTGAAAAAAATAAGGGGCAATGCAGGCCAGTAAATGCCAAAATGACGTCTACGTGGACCCGTGAAAGCCCCCTCCCCCTCCCACTAGACTACCCTATCTGGACCTGCCACTGGTTAGCACATTGACCAGATATTGCAAACGAGATTATGCATTTCTGAAAGATTGTTGTTATTCACATCATGGAATTATTCAAACTTACTTAAATTCAATCCTATTGTTTGTTTGTTGTTCTCTCTTTTTCTAAAACCTATTGTTCCTCAGCAATTGGTCTGGATTGGTGGGATTTGGTGGTATTAGCTCTGTTACAGTCACTTGTGGTGGTCTTAAGTCCATGGTCTATGGTCTGGTCCTTAACTAAAAAAAACTCTACTGCCTGATTTAGTCCTCATGGACAATTGTGTAGTAATTTTCCTCAGTGATATGTTGGACTATTTGCTTTTTGAAATCAGACTGTCCCTCCACTGCGTGGAGGCTTAATATGCAGAGGGACCGGTACAGTCTGTCCAAATAGTGTTATTATTCTATTTGGTCTATTGCTTCAAAAACCCAAATCACAACCAATGCAAATCGAGCTAGAAAGCTTTTTTGTTTTAACTCCCATTTGCGTCCCATTTCTAGAGTTCATGGATAATAAATGTTGTTCGATTGACTCCTTCAAACATTTTTACTGCATTTTGTTGGATTTGGATTGACTTTTAGCCCAAGTTGGCGTTTTTCACATTTTGTTTGTCACATCCTTTTCAAAATGTTGTGTCATAAGCATGGACAATTACCCTAATGTGACAATTTTTTTTACAATGCTGCTTGGCCTTCAAGTTTTGGTAATATGTGTATCCTTTAAAAACAATCTGAACAAAAATAAAGCCTGCTTCTTGGCAAAACAGCCCACATGTCAGGTCCTTTGGACGCATACTGTATTCTACTGCAACATGACATTCATGAATTTGGTTGCAGTTCACTTCTATCTGCCCAAATGTTCTATCGACTGAACCAAATTTAAGCTACATGGGCATATCGGGGAAAATGCAGGTCTGAAAAAAGTAACCATGTCAACATTCAAGATATTTGTTTGCAGACCTTTTGAGCAAACTTTACTAAACACATTGCAACAGGACAACAATGTCTTGCAAGAAGGTCACATGTGGCTAAAAGGCGTATGAAGTTGCAAAACAGAATGTCACGAAAGACTGAAGACATGCAATCTTTTTATAATCAAAGCAAGATGGGCCAGGCACCAGGTTCATTACTCAAGGACATTCGGTGGTGAAGAGGCTTGAAGAACTCCATTTAACTCAAGCAGTCCTTCATTCAGTGTGTGTCTTGGCGCACCCAGCTTGGTGGTCTGCTGTAAAAAAATTCAGTTAATGAAGGCTGAGGTAAGTTTTTAAAGAAAACAAAGACATCAGTCCTTATCTCCTTGTGTGTTTTGCTGAAAAAGTCACATTTGAGAAATGGTCCAATAACATGTATAATTATATTAAAACTAAATAGACCAAAAATCACCACTTGGTTTTATCATCATAAATATTCACATCAGATCATGATATACATATAACAAAACTATGTTACACAGTACTGTTTTACTGTCTCTGACTCAATAGACTCGACAGTCTGTCAAAATAAGATCACTGGTCGAAATAAGGGGGGTCAAGGGAGTTTCTTGCGATCTATATACTACACCAATAGGTTTTCAAAACCAATTTTCTGAGATAAAACATACCTATAAAGTGCTCGGAATTCATTTTTAGACTATCTGAAGCACTCCGGCTTTAAAGCGCTTCTGCTGTCCCAAAGAATTCCGGCTACAATGGCTTCAACTCTTCGGGCCTTAGAACTTGAGATCCCCCCCCAAATAACATGGGCTATTTCGACCACTGAATAAGATAACCATACAGATGTAATTTTTCTCCGGAAGTAGAAGAGAAGAAAATCTATGACCTTTTCAGATTTTGTGTCTTGCAAAATGTTTCCCTGGAGCCCTCAATTCACAATTTAAGGTTTCTACATGAATAATAATTCTTCATTTGGCAGTAAGAATTAAGGTTAGTCGATGAAGAAAAAAAAACATTCAGAAGATAATATTGTTTATCAGTAATTCTTCCACTATGTAAATAAAAACGGAAATCTGTACCAAACTCTATGATTCAGTCGAGCTCAGTCCGGCCATTGGCTAGCACTGTTAGAAAGAAGGGAAGAAGAGAGGTTTCTATCTTACTGCAAATGTATGCTGGATACTTTTCACTCAGGTGAACAAAGCTTTTGGTAAGATAGGTGCCTAGCAACCTACTGCAAATCTATCTGTGAATAGTTGTATTGGTTTTGCTCACATGTGCATACATGTATTAAGGATAATTTGAATATATTGAACACCGTATTATTTTGAAGCAACATGGACGATATTGCAATCTTTTAAATGAACAACATTTATTACTTATATTGGGAGCTCTAGGAAATATACGTGTATGTGTTGATGCCGTCCACACCTGAATGCAACAGAAGATGCCTGCTGATATCTTACCAGGAATCAATATTACAAAAATCAACTGAATAAACAAACAGATAAGGCCTAGAAATTGTTCAGGCTTTGTCAAATTGTCTACTACCAAAATGTTGGCATTAGAATGAGGATTAATTTTGGTAGTCCAATATAATCCACCCAAGTGGAATAAAGCTAGTATCAAAGTGGGGCTAAATTTGGATATCAGGAAAGAAAACAGCCCTCAGACTATTACCCATGCAAAGTAACAATACATTTGTTTACTGAGCTTTTGTGCAGACCACACTTATCACAGGCCAGACAGGTATCACAACAAGACTACAAAGCTTTATGAGGGGTCTTCAAATAGCCAAAAGGCATGTGTAACTGCAAAACAGGATTTGACTTTAGACTGAAGAGACTTAAGTGTTTGATAATCAAAGCAGATTGCACCAATAATAAAAAGAACTTCATTTAACAGGTGGTCCTTCGTTTAGTTTGTGACTAATCTCACCCCAGCTTGTCACTTTACTTAAAAATAGTTCTATCAATGAACCGAGTGCCAAGTTATTAGGCAGCGATGGTTTTTTGCCATATTTCCAAAAGTTTTTAGAATTTTTTAATTTTCTGCGAATGTTGTCCCATTCCGTTCACGTAGTCAGCAGTTAAGGCATTTATTAAAGGTTTCGGGTGTGCCAAATTATTAGGTACATTGGCACGTTGCATTCAAATATAGACAAAAAATTTGAAATCTCGAATTATAATGCCCTGGATTCATTCCTATTATTAATTTTCATTAAGTTATACCATATTTGCAAACTTTCATGCCTTCATTTGGAAGCATTCCACTTTATTGTGCGCCATTGGAATACCACTGGATTTAGCTAAAATTCCACAAACAAAACCTCTCATTCTTTGGAAATAAGTCATTTTAGTAAAAACACTCCTCCGACTCTTATTTGATACCATTGACTTTGTCCTGAGCCATTTTCAGCCAATTCTGGCCATTGTATTTGAATACAAGCCAATTCAAAAACTTGTCAAATGTCTTGTTTGAAACTCCCATTGGAATAACATGGCGAATAGGATGTGATAAATCATAATTTTTTTGATTTGCTGTTGACTGGGATGAAGTGCTGCAATTAGACTAAAACTGTTGCAGCACAAAGTTGATAGCATAAACTAACCTACAAAACCATTTCTTTAATGATATGTCTTATTTTTAGTCCAAGACCGACTTTGTCAAAATTAAGGTTAATTCAATGGTATTCCAATGGCACAGAATAAAGTGGACTGCTTCCAAGTGAAGGCGCGAAAGCTTCCGAATATGGCATAACTTTATGGATATTAATATTAGGAATATATCCAGGTTATTATCATTCGAGATTTCAAAGCTTTTGTCTATTTTTTAAAGTAACGTGCAAATGTACCTAATAACTCGGCACACCCGAAACCTTTAATATATGCCATAACTTTTGACTGCATTAACAGAATGGGATAAAATTCGCTCAGAATAATCTTCTACCCTAACCCACCCTTGTTGGTGAGGGAAATAAAAATATTCCATATACTTTTGAAGATATAACAAAAAGCCATCGCTGCCTAATAACTTAGCACTCGGTGTATATGCTTGAATGCTTATACAAGGAAAACAAGCACATCAATCTTTATGCATAAGGGCATGGTCGGGTTCAATTGTAATTGTAAAGGTAATTGAACATTTTCATCCCAGTGTAATTGTAATTGTAATTGTAATTGACAAGTTTTTGAGCTGTAATTGGTCAATTACAAAACAATTACATGTCAATTACTGTATGATTCTGGATATTTAAAAATGAAAGTTATGTGATTAAAAATAATCAAAAACCTCTCCACTTTATAGCAATAGCAATAAAAACATAATAATAAAACTACAAAATTAATATTTTAAAACAGACAAGAAATTTGAACTGTGAAATTGATAATACAGTACAGAGCATAAATGATATTCAACATAATTTTTTTTAATGTTAAATTTAAACAGGTATTCCATATCAGCATTTGGGTCAGAATTTGAAAACCGCGAAATTTCAGCATTGGAAAAATGTAAGAAATGTTGTTGTTTTTCTGTGTACAGTGATCCAGGAAACTAACAGAAATGGTATACTGCTGCAACATTGCAAATAAATCAGGACTTCCAAGATGCTTGTGACATCATCTTCGCCAGTGACTAGTTTTTGGAAGGGATAAAAGTTATCTGCGACACATTTCCTGGAACTATTTTTTTGCTGATATATTGCTCTAAAAAAAATGACCACAATGAACCTTGTATGTACGTTCATGTCCGTGTGAATTGCTCTAAGACGCTGGAGACAAGAATTTCGGGTTTACCAAATTTTGACCCTGAACCCGATGCATGTTTTGGTCTATTTTTTCCACAGCAGTTAATGCAGTGACATTCTATACATTTCTGTTATTTTGAAGAGAAAAACACAAGCCTCAATACAAAAAATTTGGATGCCCTTGAGCATCACATGAAAATCAAAAATAATGAAAGGAAAATAGCTTTTATATTTGGAAATGGTTCATGTTGTCCTGTGCTGATTAAGAAAATCTTTTCAAAGCAGTGCGTGAATCATTCATTGCCATGCATGTAAGAATAAAGCGGAAAGCTCCCGGAGAATTTTGTCTGTTAAGGTAATAAGAAACTACAGCAATTGATTTTGAGGTCTTTTCATAATATGGGCATCCCTGTGAAACTTCCCAAGATGATAGTAGATCGAGGTATTGTAAGATTACTTTTGTCATACAATTAATATTGGTAATCTATTCAACCTTACACAAAAAATTTGTGTCGAGCACTTTAAATATACAGTTACAATATATATTTAGAATGAAAAACAAACACATCAATCCTTATATAACAAATAATCATAATGACAAAAACCAACAGTTCATGCATACTCACAACCAATAGATAATACACATCATAAATTTGGAGTATTGCTTGACCATTATGATCACCACATTATAGTTGGAAGATTATTAGGTTATAGAACAAATAATCATGGTGAAAAAAAAACAAAAAACAAATAAACACTGGTATTGCTACAGTTTTACTAAAGAACCATTTTCACCTTCAGCGAACGAAGTTCGAAGAAAGTATTGTTATCACTTTGGTCAAAAGTTGTCCGTCCGCCGAGCGGGCGGGCGGTCGGGCGTCCGGGCGTTCGGGCGGTTGGCGGATAGATAGTTTCCGGGCCAGTACTCAGCCCCTATTGAATGTACATGGATGAAATTAGGTACACATGTAGCCTATACGGTCTAGTTGTGCCTTTTGATAGTCTGATTGATGGAACTTTTGTAATTTTTGAAATATTGAGAAAAATATTAAAAAATTATTTTTTTCGTTTCCGGGCTACGACTCAGCCCATATTGCATGCACATGGATGAAATTTGGTACACATGTAGCCTGTATGGTCTAGTTGTGCCTTTTGATGGTCTCATGGATCGACATTTTGTACTTTTTGAAATATTGACAAAAATATTAAAAACTTTTTTTTTTTCATTTCCGGGCTAGGACTCAGCCCCTGTTACATGTACATGGATCAAATTTTTCACACATGTAGCCAATATGGTCTAGTTGTGCCTTTTCATGGTCTGATTAATTGATATTCTATACTTTTTGAAATATGGAGAAAAATGTATTAATTTTTATTTTCATTTCAGGCCAAAACTTGGTCACAATTGCAGGTACATGGATGAAATTTGTTACATATGTCACCTATATGATAAATTTGTCTCTTTTGTGGTTCTGATTCATGGATATTCTATACATCTTGAAATATTAACAAAAAATATTAAAATTATTATTTTTTGTTTCCAGGCCAATACTTGGCCATCATTGTATGTCCATAGACGCAAGTTTATATACATTCCCTATATAATATTTTAATGCCCTTTGTTGGTCTGCTTCATACTTACTCTTAATGCTTTTTGAAACATTCTGACCCATACCTCACAACTTATTCCTTGTTTATGCATAAAACTGGTCCATATTATGCGTATATTGGTCTAGTAAGGTCTTTCCATCGTTCCACATACCCTGGCATGCAGGCGGGCATATGGCGGGGCATATAGATAATTTCAGAGCAAGATCAGACCACTATTGCAAATATTACATGCAATGTGGTTCACATCACTTTTATGGTGTAATGGTGTCCTTTTAAAATGTTGTTTTTTCGCTGAAGGTTTGCTGCTACGCAGCCTATGTTTATACTAAAATATTCCAGATTTTTTGCATTTCTTAGAGTTGAGAGTGCGAGCCAAAACGTTGGTCTGGACTTACAACTTGGTCTCCTTTTCAGGTTTTGTGTCTTGACTTATTTCTGTCTGCTGCAGTTATCTACCGGCATTCGGAAAGCTCCTGTTATGGTATGACCCATATCTCGCCCTATTTGATGTTTCTCCTGAGGGATCACAGCCTTTTGATATGCGAGTCACGTTCATGTTTCTGCTTCAATGATAATTCTGCCTGCAGCAGAAAAAGGTAGAAATCAGTCGGGGTGAATTGCACAAAAA
This sequence comes from Platynereis dumerilii, assembly GCA_026936325.1. NCBI lineage: Eukaryota > Metazoa > Annelida > Polychaeta > Phyllodocida > Nereididae > Platynereis > Platynereis dumerilii. The sequence goes on along the minus strand of JAPTHN010000002.1, from coordinate 36,665,810 downwards.
CACAACATTTGTCATGTATGTGAAACTTTCATTGTGTGTTAGCATCTCTGAAACTGTGTTATATGGATTTTAAACCCTCAAATACAAAGATTTTCAAACCAGAGAACCAGAGGAGAGAGCAGACCTGTGATATGATCCATAAAGCCATCCAAATTCAGACTACCATTTATTATATTGTTGGAATCATTATTAAATTTCTAATTTTTCGTCATAAAACTATCAGTAAAACATCCATATGTAAATAACAGCTATTATTTATGTAATGCAAGTTTTATGAGGGTTTATCAATGAAGTGAGAGCAAATTATATTAGTAGCTGACCAGAACATCTTACACATTTATCCGAAGTGAGGGACAATTTCCTTGTCCAGAAAAGACCCTAGCAGAAGCTAATTCAAAATCTCACATGAATGTCATCAATTGGGAGGTTTGCTATGCGAATAAACATTATTTTTCGCTGCCCATGAATACGAAGCAAAACTGGCGCCTGAAGTGGAGGTCTAGATAGTTATACTTTTATCCTGAGCAAAATTGAATGGCAAAATGATAAATAATACAAACTTTTTAAACTTATCTTTATCTGACTCATATCATGCATGGTTAACTTTTTCTCAGTTTGTGATACAAGGAATCTGTCAAGCAACCACTTCAAATCCATCTGGAAAAAAAAAACCGTCAGGACACAAATAGTGTAAAATCCTTTGATCCCACTTTCTTGTATCTCTCAGTTAGGATATCATTCTTTAGAAGAAACACTCGTAACTGCAAATCAGTATGAATATGCAATTATGCATTGTAAAATCTTAGGAACTAATGTTACAAAATGAATTAAACATGGAGTGATGAAGTGTTGCAGAGAACTTTTTCAAGGCACGCTGTTGCTCATAAATATGGAATACTTAAAGATTCCCCATTAAAATTGATAACTTTAGCAACCTCTGTTGGAGCACATATGGTTATCAGAACTGCCATTTCTCCATGCTTGCAGGCTGCAAAGATGTTTAACTTCAGGGTCTGGTTTTTTATTTGTAGCAGTTTTTTAAATTCATCATTTACCAATTAAAAATAATTAAGTGCACATCAACCTAGTTTTTTTCAATCGACCCTTACTGATGAGCAAATCAGTTAAACATTGATATGAATTACTCACTTGGGATACTGCTTTTCAAGCTAAGGTTTAATTAAATGCAGCAACAGCTGCCCCCTCCTTCATATGAATGCAAAAATCATTGAGGTACACCCTGTCCAGGACGCAAGCCACATTTGCCCCATCAGTTCAGCTTATAATTGACTCAAGGAGTAACTTTGAACACCCCCTGTTGCCTGTGCCCTGAGTGAATTCTCATAAATGCAATACCAAATGAAACAATTATTGCGCTAATATATTTTGCCATTAAAATATCACAGAGGTACTCCAAGAAGGTACTGAGATAATGGGATTTGAAATCAAGCCTCTGACATGATCCAAATTTAGGTCCTATATTTGAAAAAGCCCCTATTAATTACCTAAAGAGTACTGAGGTCTAAAAAAGCATTTGTTCTCAACTTTTTAGTAACTGTTTAACCAGAAAAAAAAATTATGAACAAAATTTGTGTCGGGTGAGTAGCAAACTCTGTCTGAATCATATTTAGGTAACCCCATGTGAGGGATTCCGTTACAATTACTGACACTGATAAAAGAGGCCACCAGCTCAATGCCTCATCTGAAAGAAATCTAAGTGGAATGTCTCAAGCGAAGTCTACAAAATGTTTCCTGCCATGGAATCAAACCCGAACCAATGGGAAGAGCAAGTCTGGATGTTATCATTTTTTTCTTGGACTCTGCACAACTATCATTATCTCACATGTCCTTGTCTATGTTGGTCTGACTCAGGTTGTCTTGACAGTTTTCTGGTTTGTGACAGTTAAGATCAAATTGGAAAGAAGCATGTGTGTGTCTGAATTTGGTCTTAATCTTGTTCAAGCATGGAAAGTGATGACTGGGCCTTAATGCTACAAATATAGCCTAAAAACAGTGTTCTATCCGCAATTACTTTTTCCAGTAGGGCCCAATTGAATTTACATTCAAAGATTAATAAAAAATACTACAATTATTAGTTTTTATGGATAAAAAATAGCTAGAGTATTACCATGTTTTTAAAATTCTAACCAGATGATGCTTGCTTTGCTAACTGTAAATTGGTAAAAAAATGAAGTGGTCCATCTGCATCCGTTTTTGAGCTGTGGTCAGTTAAAGCTGCACTCAACAGGCAGATTTGGCTGTTCTGTCTCTAATCCACCAGGGGCATGATGTCACAATGGGAGCTTGGCTACTGTGACTTCATCAGCTGTGGTGACGTCACAATTGAACAACAGACAGTCATGTGATTCTGTAGGCTTTGTTTATAGCAACCAGGCAAGCTCACAAACAATAGGTGTCTCTGGTGTGCTTCAGGGTGATTAACTTTAAGACGGCTAAGAGGAAAGGATACTCTGCGCTCATTTTCAAAGAACCAACTGAATTGTGGCTGAGCGTATTGTTATGATGTTGACATACCTGGAGGGTAGAGATTCCATGAGTGGGCAAATTAATTTCCGTATCTTATTGAAAACAGACCTGCTTTTATATCCAACAATCCAATCAAATGCTCTCTCATCTTGAAAGGATGAAGATTCTCCATTTATATAGCCTTGAGCCCATCTTAGAATGGACCAAAATTTGGACACTTTCAGAAATCACACAGGCACGCAGAGGTTAACATTTACAGGCGATTTCATTACCATGTGATTCTTGTCATTCACACTTGGCTGTGAGTAATCAATGCTAAACAGGCACTTGCTACGTTTGATATATCAACTGTATGACGTTCAGTTGTTTCTAAACCAATCAGATTAACTGAAAATGGCATGTATTTGCTGGGTCTAGAACCTAAGAATCGCGTACTAATGAAATCACCTGTAATTAATTTTAGTCCTATTCAATAGAAAATATCAGATTTTACCATTCATGCAGTGATGTTGGGTGAGCTGCATGAGGAGTCGATTCCATTACTGGTCTTAATGTATCGAGATTTAGAGCATTTTTATGATATTAATTTTCCTTTGCATTTTGCTTTTATGAATTATAAAATCACATTGAATTAAAGAAAAAGAAGTTCTTTCAGAATTCAAGCCATCCTTGTGGAAAGCGCTTGAATACCCCTGAGCATGACATGAGAATTAAGAATAATCATAAGAAAAGGAGATTTTCAGGTTTGTAGCAGTATTACTTTGGTTCATGTTGTCTGGTGCAGATTAAATTAATATTGCCATGGCTACATGCAAACAATTCATCATAGTGTAAAAATGTATAGAAAGCCTTCTGAGAAATCCATGTTGGAATGCATGAGATCACATTACAATTGAATCAGCAGTTGCAGACAAAAAATTAAAGTTGATAAAAGCATGGATAACCTTTTTAGCATATTGATGCCATCTTATAGCCAATACTTGTACTACACTAGATGGCGCTCCATGTAAATTGTAGAGCAGCACAGTAACAGCTATAATTTATTAGGCTACACAGGGGCGTATCTAGAAACGGCCTGGGGGGGGGGCATTACATGGGGTGAATACAGGGCACTCCACGGCCTTTCCTATCTCTTCCATGTTAATTTTTGACCGGGGGAAATATCATCTGACAAAGCTTCTCACGACAAAGCTTCTCACGAAAAAGCATCTTACCGAATATCTTGCGACAATATAGTATTGGATAATTAGCGCTGCCCTCGGGGTTCCCCCCAGGCAAGGCAGCTCTTGGTTTCGTAAGGAAGATTTTTTGCACACACTGAAATGTTAACATTTAGGCCTAATTTTATGTAACAGCTACTGGGCACCTGCCACCACTTTCACAGCCCTTCTTCACTGTATGTTATATTACTGTCATAAAGTTTGTCCCCGAATCTTTAAACTGACATTTAGTGGCTTTATTGTGACATTTGAAAGTATTTCTTCCCCAGTTCTACACACACGCTCTCCCAGTGTGGCTATGGCTGCATTAGCCTGGTCTTCTGGCCTGTATCTATTCACATAGCAGGGCATCAGACTATGGCTGCATCACTGTCATCATTGAGGGGGGCACTCGCTTTCAATTCAGTGAGAATTGTTTTACAGCTTTTTTGGTTCCTCTCTGATGGCAATTGTCCTAATGAGTCTATTCAGCAGTTCTAAACTATCAATTTGTGTCCATTTTAATTCAGTGTATTAAAGGGACACCCAGTCAGTTATTTTGACAATGCATACATGATACAACCATATAATTACATATATATATCCCGCAATTGCGAGTGAACACCATGAAAAAACCATTGAGTTCACACCATTGAGTTCATCCTAGTGAACTCAATGAAATAAATTATCTGACGTTGTTATGCAAACAATGGGCAGCGATTGTTTATGTCATGACGTCACAATGGGCAGCTGGTGAAGTCACAACAAACTGCTGCTCCCAACTTGGGAGAATTTGAAGTTATCAGACTAAAATTTAGTAAAATCCACCGATAAAGTCATTGCGGGATATAAATAAAACCCCATGACAGTGTAGTTCACAGCTATGAACATCATGAGTGTCAGGTCTGTCTTCTGAATAACACTCGTCCTTCGGACTCGTGTTAATTCAGAGCAGACCTGACACTCATGATGTTCATAGCTGTGAACTACACTGTCATGGGGTTTTATTACATTAATGCATAGGTCTATGAGGCTAGGGGGTCACTCTTGCTCTTTCCGAAAATAGCCCACAGGTTTCAGTTCCAGGTATCAAGAGGTTTATTTACTTTGCAAAATAAACATAATACGATATAATAGGTCAAATAAACACATATATCACAATAGGTAAAATAAAAACATACAATGTGAATGCAAGCGCAACTCTGTAGTGAGAGGCAGGTTAGGAAAACTTGTCAACACTCAGCAGGTCTCATTGTTTCACCTATTACATTGAAATTTAGCATACAGTCTCAACATGATTTAATTAATTTTATCTTGCTTCGAAACAATTTTGCTAAACTTCCATGACAATAGATGCATTCCCTCCGAGCAGCAACGTAAATCCAACCTTTCGCTACGTAATTATTTAGGTTAGAATCAAACGTTGGGCCAAACAACGTATGACAAAGGTAGGGCAAATGTAATTTCCAAACGTTGCACTCAGATGGAAAACCAAACGTAGGTCGCAATGTTAGTAAGAGGTTGGCAGATAGTTTGTTTTATAGTTTGGCCTAACGTTCGAGTCACACGTAAGTCATACCTTTGGTTGAGAGGTTGGAAGAACGTCTTGTTATAACGTTTGGATAAACGTGTCAGTCATACGTAAGTCATACCTTTGGTTGAAAGGTTTGAAGAACGTTTGACTATTACGTATGACCATACCTTTGATTCAAAGGTTTGTCAAACATTCATTTGAGAGGTTTATAAAACCTTAGACTATTACGTAAGTCATACCTTTGGTTGAGAGGTTTGAAGAACGTTTGACTGTTACGTATGACCATACCTTTGATTCATAGGTTTGTCGAACATTCATCTGAGAGGTTTTAGCAACCTTGGGCTATTACGTATGACTATACCTTTGATTCATAGGTTTATCAAAGGTATGGTCACACGTTTGGTCATACGTAAGTTCCAAGGTTTCTCCAACGTGTTTTTGAGATGTATGGACAACGTTTGAAAGTAATGTTCAGGTCAAACGTCTGATCATACGTATCTGCCAAAGGTTTGTTGAAGGTTTGTACAAAGTTGCAGAACCTAGGATCCTGATTCTCAGAGAGCTTGTAGCGCCATCTATTCCATACCTATTCCAATCTTTCTGGTAACTTTGTAATATATAAAAACTCCAACAGGATGGTTGCTGTTGTCGATTAGATGAAGCCATGAAGAAAAAGTTGACACACCAGTAAAAATTAAATCCACATATGTACTTTTAAAAATGTGAAAGCTTATCCTGGTTTAAAAATAATTTAATTTTTTTCCACACCCACAAAGATGCATATGAAAACTTAATGAGACCCAAGTTTAACGATGCCTCATTGCAACTGTCCTAGATGCCGAGAATGTTCCAATTTTATCAAGGTAAAATTGCAGTAACATTTTCAATTTCACCATGCAAGGTAAGTGTTTTTTATATAATTTTATCTTATAGTCCTAAGTGGACTTGTAGACTGCTCAGTAAAATGAGGAAGAAAAGTCTATTAATTTTGGGAGCCATCCTTTTTGGATAGCTCTGTTTGTACTGCTTTAATTTTTATGTTTTATAATTGCAGATTGAAAGAGAAAAAAACAATATCTCCCCCCCCCACATCCTTGAATCCCACTAGCTACAAAAATAAATAATAACTGAGCTGTACCATCACGAATATCAAGAATAATAAGAATAATAAAAAGGCAGTGGGGTTGGGTGGCTGGACGGCCCAGTCACCCCCCCCCCCCTCGCGCAATAATGATTTTCCCCATTTTTTATCATTGAGTGAATGGGGCTAACTTTTCAGATAGTTTCTGCATCCAGTGCATAACCTACACACCTGTGACTGCTACAAAAGGTTCAAAATTAGTCATTAGTTCCATTCGCATACAGAAACAAGCAATGCAGGCTCAATTCTTACCTCAAACATCCATCGAACACGACCGTCTCGAATCCCGGTAAATCCAATGCGATCCATTACGCTCAACCGGGTCATCTTCGGCGACGTAAAAGTCCAAGAATATCATCCGTAAAGTCCGTAACACTGTTCAAATAAGTCCACAAGATATAAATCCTTCATGTTCACAACTTTATAGGTCCTGTCAAGCACTTAATCCATCGAAAACAGAGTATTTCCGAGCGCTTCATAACATTCCTCTCGAATCCAGCGCCATGATGGGCGGAACTGCTTCGTTGCGCATGCGCAAAAATAAGGCGAGGCCACTTTATTATAGGTGCGGGGGAGGTATTTCCCGCGTTAAAATGCTTCGTAGAGTCAGATACGGCTTGTATCACTCGTATCAACGTCTAAAAGTACGTATTAACGTCTGAGAAATGTGTCGACAAATTACGTAGTTTCAGAACGTTGGGTCCGATGTGGATAGGAGGTTAAATGCTTCGTTAGACCAACATTAGATCAACCTCAATGTCCGGGAGGGTTATTTACTCAACTAAAATGATTTTTTTTAAGCACGAATTTCGAATGTCTTGCTGCAGTGATAGCAGCAACAGCAGCATTCTAGAGCCAGCTAGATCCAGTGTTTACAAATTCGGTAGAAAAGAATGCAGGAAGGAATGAAGAAAAGAAGGAATGAAGGAAGGAATGAACAAAGGCATGAAGGGAGGAATGTAGTGGGGGAAGGAAGGGAAGGCCTCGAGATAGATAGACAGATAGATAGACAGCTAAACAGATAGATAGATAGATAGATAGATAGAAAGATAGATAGATAGATAGATAGATAGATAGATAGATAGATAGATAGATAGATAGATAGATAAATAGATAGATAGATAGACAGATAGATGCAAGAAACTCCAGGGGGGGATCCAGAAAATTCCGGTGGGGGGGTCTATCGCACTATCGCGTCGCGGAACGCATAGCTCGCGACATAACGCGACTGCGCGCTGATAAAATTAACATGTAAAAATATAATAATTTTGGTCTGGTGGGGGGGGGGATGCATCCCCCCCATCCCCCCCCTGCGTCCGTCCCTGAGAAACTCTTAAAAGTGCTTGCACGTTTTTTTTAAGGGAATAGCAGTGTTGCCAGTCGTAAATAACAGAGCAATAACAAGCTGGTAAATTCTCCTGGGCAGAAAGACAGGAGAGTAAAATCAAAGACAGGTGGATAGTTTGGGTCAGTGGGATGGCCAGGAAATGAGTATTTAGTCAAGACAGCAGTGATCATGTGAGCCAAGATTTGACTGAAATATTACACAGAGGGATATACACTAACTACGGATACAGTAGTTATTCACCCTTAGGACTCAGTCCGGGCAGCGCACCACTCACCTGTTTCCGGATGTGACATTTCTAGTTGTTTACCTTTTTCAAATGCCTAAATGTTAGTATAGCGCTATTTATAATATCCAAATAGTATTATGTGCTTCTATTTGGTCTATTGAGACACACATTTTGCAAAATTGAAACAATGGCATAACAGACTTCTAGAAATTTATCATAACATGTCTTCAGATTTAAATAGACTTTGATATATCCTGTAATAGCTTATTGAATGATTATGGGACCTGATGGTAAAACTCTTTAATAAATCTGAAATTCCAGAGCTCATTTAATTTTGAAAATATTTCAAGAAGCGATATTTGATGATGTGACTACAAATCACATCTGAGGAACAACTTGCTATAATCATCTTTCAGGTAAGAGAACTATCAGTATATTCCACATTATTCAGCTTGAATGTTTTGACATTTTTCAATTAGAAAAATCCTGCGAGTGTAGTACATCAAAGGATCTCCTTCGTTTCTTTTATCACAAATTAAGCTGTAATTAGAAAGGCATTGATGATTATTGCTGATTCAACTTAAAGTTTATCGTGAAAAGGCCATTAACATTCCTGGTAATATATTGTTGTAGGCGGCAGTGCAGTTGGCTTACCAACACTGCCCTCTGTTGGGCAGTTCTGCCCCCTGTTGGTCAGCCACTGCAACCTCAGTCTACTGCTTGCCTTCGAAGTGTCAACATGTTGTTGTGAGTGGTGAGTAGTAGGCCACAGCCTTCCAAATTGGTGTTAGAATGGGATACAAGCCCACACCTTTGGATTATATTCTGACTGTATGCTCAGGCTGGTCCTGCATTTGTAATTGAATTTTAACTGTTGTTTCGTCTAATTAACTCTGCTGTCAGCCTCCCGGCATGGCATTCCAGCTGTATGGCTGGCAGTAGCATGTGTTTCTGTGTGCAACCTTCATGTGTAACGAAACAAGCAAGCAAGTAACACCTAAAGCAACATACAAAGAGCTCAAGTATTCAAGCAAGCTAAAAAACGAAATATTTTATGCTGTGAATGTCCTGTTTATTTAATGTCCTAATTAAGTTACCTTTGCTATTTGTGCTAATTGTGCAGCCTTAAGTGGAGTACACTTAATCCCGCATGCTAGACCAGCAACGCATGGCTTAGCAACAACAATAACTGTGACATGCTGGCTGCCTGAGTCTTCAAAGGTGACTTAAGATTCCCAAGAGACGTTATTTTCAATTAATTTGGATAATTTATTACGCATTTCAGTGCAGTTGGCACTTGAACATTATTACAGCAAGATTCTTATTAATGTCAATGCTTTTTACCATTCGTTTTCTGCTATCAGGTGTATGCCTGATCTGACATTAATGAATAATCCCTCATCAGGTGTATGTCTGATTTCAACAAATATTTTGCCCTTATAGTTGTTTTGATATTCAGCAGAACTTTTAAATTATTGGCACGCAATTTTGTGATTTTGACAACTGACTCTGAGTGATTCCAATGCAAATTGCTGATGCCTCCTATGACCATTCGTTTCTGCTGTCAGGTGGATGCCTGGTTTAATTGATGTTTGCCATATCCCCCCCCCCCCCCAGGTGTATGCCTCATTCTTCCCTTTGAATAGTTTCTGTCTACCCCCCTACCCGTATCCTTGGGCAATACTATTCTCCACCAATGGAAGTGTTTTAGTCTGAATGAATATCAGAATAAAAGGACTACTACTTCCTGGGACTGGCTTCACGCATTTAGAAAACATCTTTAGTTCTGGAACTGGCAGGTTCCACACTAAGCCATCACCTTTGCGAAGTGAGTGGAGTACAAGTTATAATGCAGCCACTGCTTCTGATATACGTCAGCAATCTCCCAATGCTCCCATTTCCATTCCCTGTGATGCTGGTGCAGGCCAGTTATCTAGCCCTATTTGTGATGGAGCTAATTTGTCATCAACCATGTCCCCATCCCCATTCTCAGCCGATGACCAAATCTTGGCTGATGTATGTCAGCCCTGTTCCCCGACATCTTCATGCCTCCTGAGGTTGGTGTGAAACCCAAACTGCCCGAATTGACTCTAATGCTTACTGCCTGTCCCCTTGAGCCCTCTCAAATCTCCCCCAAACTCTCGGCCCCATGTTCTCAACTGCCCATTGGAAGCCCTGCCTCCGAGTCTTCTTCTGTTCATGAGTTGTTGAACAAGATCAATAGCTTGGGTTGTGAGATGCGCCATGACCGATTAGAGTCCCAAAGAATTCAGAGAGAATCCTTCGAGCAACTGTCGCCTGATCCTGCTCGTGATGTCACATCGCAGTTCTTTGGCTCTCTCATTCATCAGGCCTGCTTGGCTGAGGAGCAGTCATTGCAAAGGTCTGTGGAGGCGCGGCAAGAGAAGAAGCAGAGGAGACAAGCGGTTTGTGTGAAGGCGGAGGAGCAAAGTTGCCCTGAGGTGAAAGAGTACCAGTTGCACCAGAGCTGCCTTGATGCCTTCGATCAGGACATAAGGGGTCTGGTGGATGAAGTCAAGGCTGCTATTGTGTTACAAAATTACGGGCAAAGAAAAGACAGGTATGTGGATGAACAGAATAATGATATCACCTCTCTCACTTCGTTTTCTTCTGATCACTGCCAGCCAAGTACCATTGCAGCCCCTGACGCCCTGACTTTTACTAGGCACTCCCAGCAACTTAACATTGTCCCTGTGGTGCATTTCTCTGGTCCCTTTTCAATTGCTCATGTGCCTTGCCCCGACTTGATGGATGAAGGTGACAAACTATCTGAGCAACCTACAGTGGTCCCTGAAATACACTACTCTTGGCTTTCCACCATTACCCATGACCCATGTCTTGATTCATGTGTACATATTTCTGACAGCCTGGTGACCATTACTGTTCCCTTATGTTGCTCTACTTGTGATTCCATGGATAGCTGCACCAGCAAATGCTCGAAAAAGCAGTGCATGCCAAGATCCCCATCAGGTGTTACGAATGCCAGGGCACTGGGCACATAGCTGGTCAGTGTGCTAGTCGTCTGGAGGCCCTACCACTTGATATTCGCGAGCCCAAATCCCTTCATGATGACCACCTGCATGCCCTGGATCAAGTGAAACTGATGATTACTACATGTTCCTCTCACACAATCCACTTGAAATTGGAAACCGTCTGACGCTGTGACCAAAACGATGACAATAAAGCTGCCCATTTCGTTCATTCTTCCCCTTGGTCCCTACTTCTGTGGCAGGTGTAGGCCTGCATTATTTTTCCATATTCCTAAAGTTTCAACATTGTTCCCATTGTATGGCAGAAAGAAAATGTGTTCAGGATGTTCCAAGCGTCCCTGGAGCCCTGTCAGTAAAAGTCGGGCTTCCAAGCAACTGTCAGTGTCTCTGTTATGCATTCTCCTGGTGCCTCCCCAATTACTTGTGTGGCTAATGATTGTGGAGATGTCTGTGAAAGCCTGGTGACAAATCGTGGCACCCCTTCCCCATTAGAGTGCTTCATCTGTGATATTGTGTGTCACGTCCAGTGTGAGAATGCCCAATGTGTGTCAGCATGTTATGAATGCCAGGGCACTGGGCATGTAGCTGCCTGCCACTTCAAGATCCTAAATCGACCGTATTATGATCGTGAACCCAAGTTGCTCCATGATGACCACATGCTTGGCATTTCCAATGAACACTGCGTGTCCCCAACCCATGAGCCACTTAGGGACTCGGTCATCAAAAATGGTGTCCCATGACCTTGACCAACTTGATGACGATGAAGCTGCTGCCCACCATGTTTGCTCTTCCTCCATCATTCCCTCAAACTGTTGCAGGTGTTGGCCTGCCTTATTTTAATATATTCCTGAAGTTCCCCTTTACATGATGGAAGTGCAACTCTGTGTTCCTGAGATGACAGCTCTCAAATCTGTGTGACGCTATGTATTTTGACTTGCCCTTCAACTTAAAGCATCTTTTTCACAATGATCGAATGTCCACGGGTCAATCTATCATCCATCCCAGAGTCATCCTGTTGAGGTGTTGTTACCATCCAATATTTTGTGTTGTTACCATCCACAACCTCCCTCACATGTTTATCCTGGAGTTCTCCGTTTGCAAATGTATGTTAGCTCTTCACACAACCAACTCCAGCCTTATCCGTGGTCCTGCTGCCATCAAGTGGGAGTGCTGGCGAATCCAGTCCCATGTTATCAAGTGTGGATGAAACTACCAAGGAGTAAGACTTCAAGATGGAGCTTTTCCTCGGAAGCGGCCAAGCTTCGAGATTGTGGTTGATGGCAAACCACTCAGTTGCCTAAGTGTTCCAAGTCACCTGAAGTTATGGCTCTGGCTTTTGCATATATACCAAAGTGCTCCATCCATCCCTGTAGAGCCGTGGAGCTTCCTTTGCCATCATCTGCCCCTACTGTTGTCCACACCTGTGAAGCCATGAAGACCACCTTTGTGAGATGTCTGTTACTCATCCCATTTGTCCATCCCGTGGTTGTTGCAGTGGACAGAGCTGTAGAGCTCCTGTGCATCAAAATATATTTTTGCAGTGGACAGAGCCGTAGAGCTCCTGTGCATCAAAATATATTTTCTGTGGTCTTTTCAACTGGCCAATCCATTGTCCATCCGGTTGTGCCGTGAGTGATATAGTTAAGCTGTAGAGCTCACCTCGCCATTGTTTGCCCCAAATGTTTGCGACACCTGTATAAAGACCACGTTTAAGAGCTCCCCAATGTGTTATCATCTTCTTGGTCCATCCCTGTGGTCAAAATATCACCTCCCAAGCCTTGAGTCCTTGAGTTCCAAATGTGCTGATATATGTCAGCTTTTCTCGCAACTCAAGTGTTCTGTGATGGCAGTGTTCCTTCCGCCAGCATATATATGGATCCAATTTGACCTGTTCAAGTGAACTTGAAACCACTAACAATGGACACCAACTGATGACCCGCCACAATCTAGTTCAAGTGATGTCACCCAGCAGGATTAATTGTGGTTGATAACAAACCACTCTGTTGCCTTCCAATTTGTTCAATGTCATCTGAAGCAAGGGCCTTTTGCAAATGCCAACTAATTCCATCAGCCCTTCCAGGAACCAAAGCCATTGGCTGTGGTGCCCCTGCTTGAGTGTCTACCATTGTCTCCATCCATTGATTGTACCATCCTGTTGAGCCGTATAGCTCACTTTGCCATCTTGTTACCATCCATTATTTTGCCCCAAAAGCTTTGCCAATAATATGAAGTTGTTTTTGGCAACTTTAATGTGCTTTATGACGGAATCCTCAAGTGTTTTTTATCGGTCATCTCCAGGGTTTTACTAATGTTATTTTTGTGAAATGCCCCATTATGAGCCCTGCTCGTCTCACTTTTCCTTCCATGTTGTTGCCCAAAGATGACTAACCGAGCTGTAGGGCTCCGCTGCTTAGTCCCCGCCCCTGGATGTTCAACCTGGAGTTCCCAATTTGCTGATGTATATCAGCTCTTCACCCAAGTCCAGTGTTATTCGTGATCTTCCCGACATCCGGGCTGAGTCTGCTGACATGTCCAGTTGTTCCATCGGATCAGATGAGGGTGAAACTGAACGACTGAAGTGAAGACCATGATGTTACGCATGGAGAAATTCACATTCAAGATAAGTTGAGCTTAACACCTCCAACCATTTTGAATTGAATTATGACTGTGTTGAGCGTTGATCTTGATAGGTCTTCCATCATTCATAGTGGCTTTGTGCTGTTCTAGATGATGTCGAGCAGCAAGAAAGTGGTTGATGACGAACCACTCCCATCACCTGAAGTGTTCCAGTTCGTCAGAAGTAAAGGCCTGATGGTCAAGGCTTTTGCGAATGCCAAGTCACTGGAAAATCGGCCCTCCCAGTGACAGGAGCAATCGGCTGTGATTCTGCTGCTCGAGGATCATGGTCAGCCTCAGAAAGCACTACTGAGTGCCCTAGATGGAAGCGACCTCACTCATGCCACTGAAATCCCGTGCCCTTTACCCACCCCCAACCCCTGCTGTATGGCAGTATTCCTTAAATGTGACCACCAGTGTGTGCCCCCCTATCCCTCATAATGGATTCCACTCTTTAAGCTCTTCAAGCACTCCAGTGCATGAGGACTCTTCCATGAGCCAGAGTCCTACCATCCTAATTAGCCTATCAAGTGCATAAATGCAGGATGTAAAGCCCCAACCATCAATCCATCCATGAGCCAAATAGCTCCCCTTGTTTTGTTTTTGCCACTTGTGTCCTTATTCATTAAGAAGGTTTCCAGAAAAATTAATAAGTCAAGTTTCCAAAAATTTTTTTTTTTATTTGGTGTGGTTGGTGCCTGACATTTTTCCTAAATTTAAATTGCCCTGTCTTCACTTTTGAATTGCCTATTCAAATGTATCTGGGAGTCATTAAGTTCCCCTTTATTCTTCATTGTCATGCTGATCTTTGAGCCCTGGTTATCTTTGGCCATACCAGAACCCATGTTTCATAAGCTCCCTTTCCCTGAGCTGTATGGCTCGATCGCTCTTCAAGAATATCAGCGTCCTGTTCACGTGTCACCATGGAGTTGTACAGCTCCTTTTCGTACCCAATTCATTTTGGAATAAACATCTGGATGTGTGAACTTTTGTTCTGAAGTGGATTTAACTTCAACAAATTAACACCAATTGATTAAATTGTAATTACCAGGACTTTAATGTTCAAACGGTACTCACTGGGACTTTTGATTGATTTTCATTTGATTTCATTTATATTTGGACTTTCTGGGACATTTACTTACATTTATTTACATTTACTTACATTTATTTATATTTTGAATTTCTTCGATTTATGATTTCAATTTGTGGTTTGCCGCCTAAGGTAATTTGTTGCCAAAAAAGAAATAAAATTTGGTGGTATGTTGTAGGCGGCAGTGCAGTTGGCTGACCAACACTGCCCTCTGTTGCTTGCCACACCTGTGAGGCTATAAAGACCACATTTGAAACGTCTGTGAGAAAGCCTGGTGTCCAACCGATTGTGCTTCATCTGTGAAAACGTGTGTCACTGTCCCTTCCTGTGTGTATAAACCCAAGGTGTGTCATCAAAACAGATGTCCCATGACCTTAACTAACTTGATGATGATGAAGCTTCCCTCCCCCCCTTGTTCTATGGTAGGTGTAGGCCTGCGTGAAACATCCAAATTCCTAAAGTGCCTCATTTGTTGCTGAATGTGCATCAGCCCTTTCCCTTGTTCAGTGATTCAATTCCACCTCCCGTAACCCAACATCAGACCAAGTGCTGAAAACCAAGTATGGCCATCGAAACTGATCCTGGAATTGCGACCCTTTATTTCTGAGGTGATATCTTTGAGGTCTGAGCAATGCTTGCATTGTGACTTGTCCTTCCAGCATCTCTGCAATGGTAAATTTAGCACAGGCAAATATCTATCCTGGAGCTACATTCGCCATGTTATTACCATCGAGCTCTACTTTGTCCCTGATGTTGCAATTAATGAGATGCCCGCTGTATGTTCCTTATCTCAATTGAAGAGCCCGGTGGATGTTCCAATTGATCAGATCTGAAGAGCTCCCGTGCATCAAAATATCACCTCCCAAGCCTTGAGTCCTTGAGTTCCAAATTTGCTGATATATGTCAGCTTTTCTCGGAACTCAAGTGTTCTCTGATGGCTGTGTTCCTTCCGCCAGCGTATGGATCCAATTTGACCTGTTCGAGTGAACTTGAAACCACTAAGAATGGACACCAACCGAAGACCCGCCAAAGTCTAGTTCAAGTGATGTCACCCAGCAGGATTAATTGTGGTTGATAACAAACCACTCAGTTGCAGTCCAATTTGTTCAATGTCATCTGAAGCAAGGGCCTTTTGCAAATACCAACTAATTCCATCAGCCCTTCCAGGGACCGAAGCCATTGGCTGTGGTGCCCCTGCTTGAGTGTCTACCATTGTCTCCATCCATTGATTGTACCATCCTGTTGAGCCGTATAGCTCACTTTGCCATCTTGTTACCATCCACTATTTTGCCCCAAAAGCTTTGCCAATAATTTGAAGTTGTTTTTGACAACTTTAATGTGCTTTAATGACGGAATCCTCAAGTGTTTTTTATCGGTCATCTCCAGGGTTTTACTAATGTTATTTTTGTGAAATGCCCCATTATGAGCCCTGCTCGTCCCACTTTTCCTTCCATGTTGTTGCCCAAAGATGACTAACCGAGCTGTAGGGCTCCGCTGTTTATTCCCCCCCCCCGGATGTTCAACCTGGAGTTCCAAATTTGCTGATGTATATCAGCTCTTCACCCAAGTCCAGTGTTATTCGTGATCTTCCCGTCATCAGTGCTGCCATGTCCAGTTGTTCCATCGGATCAGATGAGGGTGAAACTGAACGACTGAAGTGAAGACCATGATGTTACGCAAGGAGAAATTCACATTCAAGATAAGTTGAGCTTCACACCCCCAACCATTTTGAATTGAATTATGACTGTGTTGAATGTTGATCTTGATAGGTCTTCCATCATTCATAGTGGCTTTGTGCTGTTCCAGATGATGTCGAGCCTCAAGAAAGTCACCTACCAAAGTGTTCCAGTTCGTCGGAAGTAAAGGCCTGATGGTCAAGGCTTTTGCGAATGCCAAGTCACTGGAAATACGATCGACCTTTATGAGATGCTCCGAGTATGTTACTCATCTCATTTTTCCATCCCGTGGCTGTACCTGTAGAGAGAGCTGTAGAGCTCCTGTGCATCAAAATATATTTTCTGTGGTCTTTCCAAATGGCCGAGTGCTACGGTTGAGCCATAGAGCCCTCACCTCGCCACCGTCTACCCCAAATGCTTGCCACGCCTGTGAATATTAATTCTTTAATAATAATTATGATATTAAGCACTTATATAGCGCCAATTCCATTAAACTGCTCATTGGCGCTTGGTTGCAGCTGATGTTTCTGCAGTATTTTGCAAAAAGATATGTTTCCAATCGTTTCTTGAAGTTATCCAGTGTTCTTGATTTTCTCACCTTTTCTGGTAAGCCATTCCTAAGTCACTAAGTGTTGGTTTTGAAACTTTGCCATTGTTTCAGGGCGAATGCAAATAAGCCCTGCAATGGGAGGATGGAGGTTCAGGTCATTTTCAGGTTTTAGTTGAATGAACCTTTTGAGGTACTGAGGTACTTCACATGTTAGGCAAATGATTAAAATCTAATTTATAGTCGTGAAAACGAAAAGAAAACAAGCAGAAAATGATTTTGATCGGCTAAAATGTCAAATCTATACGACTTAATGTAAAAAGACATGAGATGATAAAACTATGGAATGACAACGTCATCAGAGTAAGAACAAAATCGGAGAGTAAGTGAAATTCAAGCAGTACATTCAATTTTGCAATTAAGATGGTAAGACGTTTACAACTGTTTTGAAGAGGTTATAATGTTTATCAATGTCATATTTAAGGTACATGTATAAAATCATCAGGAAGTCACAACATTATTCTTACACATTTGGTAGAATTTTTGTTCAAAGACCAAAAACTGTGAAACTGAAAGAGTGAGAACACTCAACTGTGAAATTTTAAGGTATGTGTGTAATTATTATCAATCCGATGACTATGCATTTCTCATCATTGTGGAAGAGCATGGTGTCAAGATGAGGCTGGTTGTGGATCGTCATTGTGTTAGGCAATTCACAGTTAGAGATCGGCCAACTTAACTGTAGTCGCCCATGGGTACAGGCCTAAAATAATTGCTTGTGATTTGAAGCATCTGCATTGACCCTGCAATGACATTGACCCTGTTCAATAGTAGATCTATAATATATCCTCTTCGAATAGGTGCATTTCACATGAGACAGTGGTCATCAAAGTCTAATGCATACAATATATCTAAAAGCACATACACAGGGGTTATGGGATGAAGCTGGGTATGTTATGTTACATATGTATGTTTATTTAAGCATATTGCTTAAGGGCTCCGGAGAAGCATTTTGTTTATCGGGCTGGAGCCCTGTACAAAGGTATGTAGAAATATTAATATTGTATTATTGTAATTGATTGGAATTCAGCAAATTTATAATTGAGATTACAACCATTTTAGACGTGAAGCTTTGTATTGGCACCAGTGTTGGAAAGATGATGGTTGCCCTCATGTAGGTAATGTTGCTGAAATGATGAGAATTACTAGGGCGAGGTATCATAAGGCTGTAAAGGATGTGAAGAAAAATAAGGATAAAATCAGAATTGAGAAGATGGGTTCAGCTATAGCAGATAATAGACACAGAGACCTGTGGACTGAGATACGTAAAATTAAAGGAAATAATTCATTTCTACCAGGGTGTGTTGATAATATGTCTACTCAAAATGATATCTGTGATGTTTTTTGTAAAGAAATATGAGACTGTCTATAATAGTGTATCTTATGACATGGATGCAGTGTTTGAAAGATACTGTTAGTGATCAGATAAGTAAAGACAACCAAGATTTGAACTATGTGTCGGTCGGTGATGTTATTAAGGGTGTTGATAAGCTGAAAAGCGGTAAATCTGATGGCGGGGAAGGTCTTTTTTCAGACCATGTAATTAATGGTTGTCAGAGTTTGTATGTCTTGTTGCGTTTGGTATTTAATGCTATGTTGATCCATGGTGTGTCTCCTGAATCTATGGTTGTGGGTACTATGATTCCTATTCCGAAAAATAAAAGACAGCCTTTATGTAACTCTAATAATTATAGGTCAATAGCTTTAAGCAGTATATTTAGTAAAGTTCTTGATTGGGTATTTTTAATTAAAGAAGGCAAAGCACTTGTTAGTTCTAATTTGCAGTTTGGATTTAAAGAAAATGCCTGTACTAGTCACTGTAACTTCTTATTAAATGAAACAATTTCTTATTATAATATGAATATAATGTTTATACGGTTATGTTAGATGCATCTAAGGCATTCGATAGAGTCCATTATTGTAAATTATTTAAATTGTTGATTGAACGTAAGATGTCACCTCTGGTGCTAAGGTTGTTGTTAAATATGTACACTACCCAAACTATGAGAGTAAGATGGGGAAGTGAAATGTCTAGTCTGTTTAACGTATCTAATGGTGTTAAGCAAGGAGGAGTTTTGTCGCCAGTTTTATTTGCTGTCTACATAGATAATTTATTGTTAAAATTAGAGAAATCAGGTATTGGTTGTCGTATGGGGAACCAATATTTAGGTTGTTTGGCATATGCTGACGATATAACATTATTATGCCCCACTGCTGATGGTATGCAAGTAATTGAATATTTGCGAGGACTACGCTAAATAATTTATTTTTAATGGTGATAAAAGCCAATTGCTTCTGTTTAAAGGGAGAGATTGTAAATATAATTATAGTACAATTCGCCTTAATGGTACTGACTTACAATATGTTAGTGATACTATTCACCTGGGTCATAACATTTCTACTGTCGATAAAGATATTTTCATAAAAAAGGCTATATGTAATTTTTGGAAAAATTTTAATATATTTCTTTCTGATTTAGGCCATTTGCCTGCTGCTATAAAAAGTAAATTATTTCAACAGTCAGCTGTTTTTTTTATGGCTCGGTTCTTTGGTTATTAGATAGCAATGCTGTTAATGATTTGTGTTTGCTTGGAGAAAAGCGCTTCGTATTTTATGGAGGGTGCCTGCTTTGACTCATTGTAATATTGTTGAACAATTATCAGGCTTTATGCCATTACACACTCATTTATATATAAGTGTGTTTTATATAAGAATGATAAAGTGAGAATTAAATTATGTTTAAAAAATCCTATGTCTCTTTCTAATCGAAATTAAAATAGTACTAAAGTTTCAAAGAATAGAGAAGTTGTACCTGACCATATTATAAATTTAATTAAAGAAGTTATTGATGTGCGTGATGGTTCTCTCAGTTGTGAGACGTTGAGTTTCTATGATACTCAGGATATCATTTATGACCTGTGTATCACCTAGTCACTGTAATTATCTTTTTCTTTTTTTAAATCATCTTATTTATGTTTTAGTTGTTTTTAATTGTCATTGTCATTGTTTTTATAATTTTTATTGAAAAATGTACCACTGTTGAGACCTAATACGTTTTCTATATTATGATGAAAAGAGCACATCTGCCCCGCCCTACGATCCCCTTCTCAGGCAACAATGGGTGACATACACCTCAACCACAGGCCTGCTAAATTATCTTCCCACTTACCTTCAACCTCAATAATATTATGTCTACATTTCGATAGATAACTGCCATGACTTACCAGTAAAACCTAAAATTTACAGACTTCGTGCCTTTTTTGCATCAAGCATTCCCAAATGACCTTTTGTTGTTTCTGCTAAAAGGCAGGATTATTGGTGAAGCAGAAAGGAGAACGTGCCTCAGATATCATAAGCCTACAGATATCCGCGGCAAGATAAGTCAAGTCATACTGGAAATGAGGCTCATGAATCATACGTTGCCCCTTTTCTAGTGGATGAGATGATGTGGAAGAAAATAATTATTTTCAGCAAGATGCTTACCGTTTAAAAGACTCAAAGTCTCTGAAGTCTAAGAAAAATCATTCTGAAAATTCCCTACACACACTAAAATGGGCTATTGCTGCCCTGTTTCATGTCTATAGCTGTAAAAAGAGTCCGGTTAGTTGCATGTAATGTCAACTTATTATCCAGCAGAAAGTACGTAAAATTTTGAAAAAATTTATAAAATTGGCATATGACCTCACATGGCTGGGGAATCATGATTGGCTGTGCTGTGGAGTGTGATGTAGTTTTGGCATATGATGTAGTGTAGGCAATAGCCATACATGGTATGTGACATAGTGTGAAAGTCTTATCAAGCACAACTGAGTAAAAGAAGAAGATTGCAAGCTATGTACGTAATGCAATAAACATCTATAATTCATAAACTGTGTAATCTGAATGTTGCTTACTGTTTGCTGTCAGTGGCAAAGCTAGGGTGTCTCAAATAGGGGATACATAGTTGCACATTATTTGTTGGATAGATTCACCCTTCTAGGGAAGGGAGGGAGGATCTACTCTGTGATCAAAATACAGAAATCAAGAGCAATATTATTTGTATATGCCTTTAGTCTAGTTTTAAGGAGCTTGCTTCCCTCCTTCAGGTGCCCAAGATTAACAAGGCAGAGAAAGGATATTAACCACATGTTATTCCCCTCAGGCCATTTCCAGACATGCCCAGGCTACAACTTTGTGTGTTTCATTTTTACACCCATAGCAAATAGTTGTATGCTGGTATACCACCTCACAAAATTGATATGACATCCTATGCAGAGTGAGTCAGGATTTGCTGAGCAACCTGTGACCTCACGTGGAACACCTGGTTTCCAATGCTAACCTATGGGAACTGCCATATGATGTCACACTTTCATTACAAGTAGAAAATAATAACTTTCTACGTACTTTCTGGAAGAACAATGACATATATACAGTCTGTACATGTACTATGTACTGTCCAAGACTTTGCCTTGGTAGTCAGCACTGAAATCCAGCTGACTTACCAGTATGGTTGAGACCAGAGATACAAGCCACAAGGGATAGAAGTATTGCTGGATTTCAGGAAACTATGCCATCTACAGCATAACACCCAGGAGTAACTGACCTGGTTGTGAGCCAACTCCTTTGATCACACACACTCTAAAAAATGTCGGGACAAAATTGTTTTTTAGATTCAAAATGGTTTTTTGAAAAACCAAATTTCAATGCAAAACCAACATGGATTTTTAAAAAAATCCATGTTTGGTTTTTTGCATTGAAATTTGGTTTTTCAAAAAACCATTTTGAATCTAAAAAACCAATTTTGTCTGAAAATTTTTAGAGTGCAATTCATGTGTCTCTCCAGTGACATACTCTTGTTTGCTGAAAGGCATGTCTTTCTTCAATTCACAAGCCTACCATTAGGCCTTTTGATCTGGTGTTTACTTGTCACAATCAGAGTTTACGTAACACTAACTAGTGGTACATGTAGATAGATTCTTCAGAGGCGGATAATTTCCCGTCGCATGAAACTCTAATTCGACCCCTCAACCGAGTATATATTTGTCTGAACAATTTTAGTAATCACTTAATTAAAATTGACTGCAACATGGTTTGAAGATAACCCGATGAAGGGAAATGTCGGGATATTTCAACTCATGTTTTTATCCCCCGATGATAAGGAGTTGGGAGAATCATTCACCATTCAAGTTGATGTTGCTTTAAACCGTTCAACATAATACAAAATTGTTGAGAATGAACACAGAGCAGGATTTGAACTTTGACAAACATATACAAACATTATGTGGCAAAGTAAACGACAAACAACATTTAGAATTAGGTAATAGCAACTTGCAAAAACATCTATTGTAATTTTTCTGTAAATTTATGAGTTTGGCAAGTTATCATTTTACCGCAACAGAACTACAGACTGTCTGGCACCATTAATGTCAATACTTCCAACTGTTTGATGTCATATCTTTGTCAGTGTTTGGTTTCTGTGACATTGGCCGTCCTTTATTGTGAAACCACCTTTGGAGATTCTGTGACTTGTTCTGATAGTACCTTAGGCTGACATTCTAGGAGTCTTGGCCACTTCTGTAGAAGTAATATGTCATCATCCATCAACTTTGAAGAGGACTGTGATTCAGGAGCGACCTTGTGAATTTGTGTTACAAGAATGTTTGCTTTAGATGCAATCTCTTTTGACACTCATATCCAAATTGGAAGTGATTATTTTTTTGAAGTCCGAAATCAAGTAGATGGCTCAAAGAAATGTGCAGACACGCAAGGCTCATCATTTGCACTACAGCAAATGTTGAATTATCTATCAATTTCAGTAAAACAAATACATTTTCTTCCTCGTAGTTCTGAAGTATATTATTCCTATACGGTGGATTTTGAACTAAGAAAATAACGTTTTTGGGAGTCACTTGCATGAAATAAAAAATTATGTCAAGCGGTTCTGCAAAGTAGATAATTTCTCCATCACACAGAACTCCAAAGCCAAGCTCCCCTCCCTCCCCCCGAACATCGAATGGTTCATAGACGTACGGTGTGTGTGATTTTTTGAGGGGCAAACAACATTTGCCTGAATTTCAAGATCTGATACACTACCATTTCAAATGGAATTGCCTTGAATCATTCATTTTCAATAGTATTTATTTCATCATATGTCTGAATTTTTGGCCTTTTTGCCATAATCTAACTGTTTCCATTTCCGCTCCCCTCCCCTGCCCCACTCCCATACACCTATGTTATCATTGCTACTTTATTGAAGAAGTTAAACATTCAGACTTCCATATGTAGGCCTATAGTTTGTCAGTCTCAGGATAGGCAATCAATAAACTCAAATTGAGCCAATCAGCAAGATATCATTTTCCCACAACTGAATCACAGACAGCCTCTGACCATGTTATTAACGTCAAAAATTTCAACTGTTTGATGTCGTATTTTTGTACATGTTTAGTTTCTTTGACATTTCGCTGTCCAAGCATATTGAATTCCCGTTTGGAGATTATTTTGCTTGTAAGGGAATGTAGTGTTGTCAGTTTTTGCCAGAAGGTCAGAATAGGCGACTGGTTCTGATATAACCTCAGGCTGCCATTTTAAAGGTCTTGGCCACATTTATGGAACTAATATGTCATCATCTATCAACTCTGGAGAGGACTGTGATTTAGGAGAGACCTTGCAAGAGCTAGAGTATTGTTCTTGCACAAGAATGCTTTACTTTTGGACTAATCTCTTTTGGCACTCACATCCATGTTGAAAGTGATTATTTTTTAAATCTGAAATCAAGGAGGTGACACAAAGAAATGTTCAGGTAAAAGAATCATCTTATTCACAGCAAGAACCGAGTTTTTTGTTAAAGTTTTCTTCTCAGTCACATACTACTTTGTTCCTATCTGAATAATTACGCAATAGATGAAAATCTGCATACAAAACAAACAGTTTTCAAAAAAAAAAGTTCTGCTTTCAATGAAAAACAAAAAAGTAATTAGCCTTAGTCTCGTTCTGGCCCTTTCGGGAATTCTATTTAGTAAAGAGGTATGATTCTGTTTGTCAAAGATGAATACTGTATTTCCAAACTTTTTTTACAACGTAAACACCAGGTTGCTAAGGGACCAACCAGACGATAGTGGTCGAATAGACTTCATTTGCAATTTCTCAGAAATACGCCGAGCCCAGACAGTAATGTTGAAGTGCTATTTCTATTGAGGTGAGACGATTTCTGTGCTGCTGCTGCTTAGGACTCATAATGATGAGACCCTGGGTAGGGGCGTTATGGGGGAAAGGGAATTCGTAAGTAAAATGGCCTAGGGACCAAGAATTCAAAAGACAAATGGAAAATGCTACATGTATGGACCTGGCGATTGGAAGAAGTGAGCACTACAAAATCAGCTAACTGGACTCATGGATGGATGGATGATTGGGGCTTTACGCCCTGTATTTTTGCACTTGGTAGGCTAATTAGGACAGGATGAGGATACGGCAATGAGCGAACAGCCATCCAACATATAGGCCCAGGTGACCCGGCAAGAGCTGGATTCGAACCCTGGACCCAGCGATTGGCAGCCCAGCACATGACCACTAGACCAACCCCCCCCCCCCACTAACCTAACTCAAAAATGTCATAAGGTAACATGATCTTTCATCAAAATTCACAAACTGTAGTTAAGTGCCTGTGGCTCTATAATGGCATAGACTCAGACAACAATAATCTATGCATCAGTTTACAAAATGGAATATATAATTACTCCCAAGCTGCTATTCTTAAAAAAAAACATAGGCCTATAACTGTTTACAAAGTTCATCTTCAAAATCATTATGAAATGATTACACATCCAAACACATGAGGAATAGATCTTTAATGGCGCAAAGAACGTCTTTTCTCATTATCCAAGGAGGGTGGGTGTGGTGCTTTTATTGGCTGCTTAGCAAACACATATCACTCAAGTTAAGCGGATTACGTTGACTTATCAGAGATCCCAAGCCTCCAGGGAAAACCTTTGCATAGCCAGTAAGGACAAAATAGGAGTGGTGTGCAGTACACAGTGCAACTTATTCCTGCAACTATTAACACTTCGGTGAAAAAGAAGGAAATGTTCACATTTAACACAGACAATTGACCTTTAAGGAAAAAAAAGTAAATGTTCTCAATCCTACCATGTGGTTTTGCGTCTTAGCAGCTTCCTGACAGCTCCGTTGAAGGACTTTTGCCCAGTTCTCACGGCACGTTAAAGAGAACTTTTTATCCCTAAGGGATAGCTTGAGCTGAATTATAGGAAAAAAAATGACCAACCCGGCGACACACAATGTTTATAAAATGATTATATAATTAATTAAAAGCATATCACGGTGGGATCAGATTGTAAATCGGCGGGATAAGATCGTAAATCGGCGGAGACAAGATCGTATCCCTGTGGGAAAGATCTAAATGCCTGTGGGGATGTCAAAAATCGTCAGCGGATATCAAAAGATTGTCGGCAGGATGTCAAAAACTGCCAGCGAGGCTGCTAATGTCCCGCAGGGACAGTTAAAATATCCCGCAGGGGCAGGAGAGGTCCCCTCAGGGGCAGGGGATGTCCTAATATCCCGCCACAGATGTTTTGAGTCGTTCTCACTGAAAAAACCTCCGCCAGACATCCAAAAATCAAGAAAATTTTGGGCTATGTTCCGGCGTCATGGAAAAAAAATGTCAACGTGTTGAAACTTTTTTGACATCCACGGCGCGGTTATTCCATTTCTAGGAACCCCTGAGGGGAACAAAAAGTACCCCTGAGGGATGTGAAAAGTCGTCGACGGGATCACCCAAATTCATCCAAATTACCAGGAAATACCATCCTGCAGACGCCTAAAGTGCTCCATAACGTGCCGTGAGACTGTAGCATTAGCCTGCATGTGTTCGAACCCTGGTTCACTTTAAACACATTGTGGTCAAGGTGACAACCCTAGAGTGGTAATTCCTGGTGCCTAAACTGACAACTCTTTGCATAAAAATTACTGATGGCTTGTCAATGTTAAAATTTTAGATCAGTAAGATGTACCACTCTGGTAATCAAGACTACCAGATGATTCCTAAGAGAATTGGGACGTCATAACATTGTAGAGACAATAGAGAACAGAATGTTCAATTATTGGGTAAAATTATGCACAAACAAGGAAGATAAACTCAGTCACATAACATACAAATTGCTTAGAATTCTTCATGAAGATAATTCTTATAAATCCCCATGGATTGAGAAGGTGAAGAGTATATTGAATAAAACAGGAATGACATACCTGTGGGATCTTCAACCATCCCAATTTCAAAAACATTGGCTAAAAGTTACAATTCGAAACAAATTAAGGGATGTATCAAATCAAGAATTAAATGCAGATTTACAAGAGAATACTCAATGTCTTACTTTTAATGAAATATGTTCACTAGATTATAAAATTGCCCCTTACCTTAAAGTTCTTACTACCAGGAGTCTTAGAATGCCATTAGTCAAAATGAGGTGTCTAAACAATAAATTACCAATTGTAATAGGTAGATATCAGAATACTGAGAGAAATGTAAGATATTGTCAATTGTGCTCAGCGCTAGGAAATCAAATACAGGGAGATGAGTACCATGTTTTAATGGAGTGTCCAACATTTGTGAATGACAGGAGAACTTTATTAAACAGCTATTACTATAGCAATCCAAGTATGTACAAAATGACTCAATTGTTTAGAAAAAAGATTTCACTACACTTGCTAACCTTTCAAAATTATGTAATATAATTTTGAAGAAGTTAGAAAATTTAGCATAGCTCATAAAGTTCATATTATTTAGCAGTTTCATAAATTGATTTGCATGTTAGTATAGATTTATTTTAAATGTTTAAAATGATGAATCTTGCATTTGGCTATAATATATGTTTTAGATATAATATAACATGATGTCTTTATTTCCCATTTCATGGACATTTTTAAATATATATATCTGTTAATGAACAAGTCATTAGTTATATTATACATTTATGTAAACTTTTGTAAATATCTTTTGTTGTTTGTGTTGAATGTCATCGATATATATTTTTTTTTTTTTAATTATTTGATTTTGTGGCTCCATGCCATTGTAAATGGTGAGCAATAAACAAATTGAATTGAATTGAATCAAGTTGACTACTTACAGAGTCAACATAGTCACAGTAATTTTGCTTATGAAAGAATAGCCACAATGATTTTCCAAGAATTACTACCATAAAGTAGTCATGAACTAGTCACATTAATCAACCTTCCTGAGAGCGCAGAACTGGGATAAGAGGGCTGCACTTACCATATCTATCTATTTATCTATTTTGATGAAATGAATGTTTTGCAAGAGAAGTAGGTTCATCTTTTGCATTCGATTAATTTTGAAAATACACATTATAGTAGGCCTTTATAATTTTCATGCAATATTTAAAAAACACCAAGGAAATGTACCTATATTGGACAACATATAACTTCACAGCTCCATTTCTTAAACAGGGTTAACTACTGGAACAATATAATATTACTAGCTGTTCACCCGTTAGGGTTTCCTGCTTTTCAAAAATGCACCAAGACGCAGGTTCTTCCCAGGGTCGAGTAATATGAAGGCAGCTGTTATTTGCAGGTTCCAGTCACCTTTCAATTAGATGAAGTAATGTGGATTGTTTGGAACTATTACAACGGGTTCTACAGCACTACAAATACTGAGAGAGTGGAGTTGTTGGAAAATAAGAAGTTTTCGAAATGCATGATGCAACTTAATTTGTGGAAGCTGGGTAGCTATATTGGACATAGAAGTTGAATGAGTATGACAAAAGATGCGGAATTTAGTGGCCTGCAATATGATATGCATTACTGGCCTTGATGTGGCAAAGAAATATATAGCTTCCAGATTTGTATGTGGAAAAATGGTTTTAGTGAAACTCCCAATAGGTAACTGCATGGGTAGTTATATTGGCCATAGAAGGTCAGTCAGCGTATCGAAAGATGCGGAATTGAATGGCCTATACGATTAAATGCATTACAGCCCTTGCTGTGGCAGATAAATATACATGTGGGATATATTCAGGGGGAAAAACGTGTTTTTTGGCCAAATTCCCAAGATAAATTTGTGTAACTATGGTAATAATGAATGTTGATAGGTAAAACTTGCCCTATCGGGAACTTCAGATGAATTGACAGGCTTAGGAGTGTAATTAAAGGTCTTATGGGTTGAGAGAAAAAAGCCTTATGAGTGAGATGAGATTCCTGCTATGAGTATTATTATGATTAGATGGTTGGGCGAATGCCTCAGTGTGAGACCAGCCTTATTGAGACAAGTGGTCACACATGGCAAGCACCTTTCATATTTTGCCTTGGAATAAGATCATCTTGAATCTGCACCCTTCCCAAGTTCCTTGCTTTAGCCATTTGTCCAATAAAAGGAACTCATCAAATTATAATATTATCCTTTTTGTAGATATTCCCAAAAAGACCAATGTCATTCTGTCTGCATGCTATCAGTTTGAGCACCTGCTCTATGCATCTCCTGGTATTTTTTAAAAGTGTAAATGGCCATGCATATTACATGAGGAAGGGGCATCTGAGCAAACGAGCTTCCGATTCAGCAGTGACTTTGATAAAGGGGTAGAATGAAATGGGATTAACCATTGCTGTTTCCAAGTCCTGTCACAGTGTCTTACTTTGTATGCAAAGACCTTACTATCGTTCTTTCCAGAGGTCCGAAAACTGATGCGATTGGCCAAGGTGCCTGGTTAACTAGGGAGCCTAGAGTGAAACCTATTTCTGGGACAACCGTACATGGGTAGCTGTTAAAGGTTGTGGCACATGACAGGATTCCTTTCGAACATAACATGCTATTTATTTCTTAATGTTGTGCAGTATGATTTTAAAGTATTTCATATTTGTTTGTTTGTTAATTCATTTCGCAGTGGACGCCCAAAATAAAGCCGAGGCTTATCTGGCAGGGGCTGGAAATTGAATAATAGCAATAATCAAATGAATTATAGATTGATTCATCTTTTCATTGTAATTTGATGGTGATCATTGTTATTCTCTTTAGTAATGTGATTAATTTGTTCAACATCAGTTATACATTTGCTGTTCTATATTTGACAATAATGTAGGGGAGAGTCCCCTGGATCGGAACACTTAACTTCAGGGGCTCAGTGTGCAAAGGGTATTAGTGATATGACGGTAAAAACCAGCCAGAAAGACGGTTACAATATTGAGGATGAAACTTCACTTTTGTGGACACTGGGCTTATGTCAAAAAAAGTCTTCAAATTCTCAGATAACTGATATGGTATCCTCGATTGGAACGCCAAGTTGCCTCAATTGGACAACCACAAAATCATGTTTTATGCAATTCAAACCCTTTATATCAATTCCAAATTCTGACACAGCAGTCCTTGTTTCATATAATTATTCATTGACGGCATAAAAATTAAAAACTAAAGTGGTGTTAGGTTTATTTAATTCATCAAAATTATTCCAGAAAGTGCCAGAAGGGGGGCATATTAGCATGGGAGTGAAATTTTCATAAGGGATTTCACTTAACCCTGGACAAAAATTTAGGGTTTTTATGGATTAATGTTTGTCATAAAGCTTCAATTGTCATATCTACACATCACATTATCAATATTAGTATGTCC
The DNA here is from genome assembly GCA_026936325.1 of Platynereis dumerilii. Classification (NCBI taxonomy): domain Eukaryota; kingdom Metazoa; phylum Annelida; class Polychaeta; order Phyllodocida; family Nereididae; genus Platynereis; species Platynereis dumerilii. The sequence goes on along the minus strand of JAPTHN010000002.1, from coordinate 36,636,265 downwards.
TTAAGGTGGTCCAGTCGAGGACACATGAGTGGTCCAATCGAGGAAATAACTGTCACTTGCAAAATTGAAATTATCATATCTGAAATAATCCATTGATTATGGAACAGTATGGTAAATTTTGTGGAAAGTTTTTTTTGTGCAATGCCAGGTATTGTATGACAGTATAAGCATTGTAAGATTCTCATCCTATCTTTTTCAAGGGATCATCTCTCCTTGAGGGATTGATGTCTCTGATAAGACGATGTAATCTACTTAACATGAATGATACATATCATTTGTTTGTCAAGTGCCAATAGAAACATTACCTTGCTCTCTCAGGAATGTGAGAGACATTCCATCTGTGAAGGACGGGATGACGTTTTCTTTGCCAGTGTCTGTCCTTCTGACCATCCATTTGTCTAGATGGATGAATGGATGTTTGGGGCTTTACGTCCTGTATTTATGCACTTGGTAGGCTAATTAGGACAGGAGGAGGACACGGTAATGAGGCGAAGGATGATTGAAACAGCCGTCCAACATGTGGTTTTCAACAAATTTGCAGTTGAACATTCCAAATATAAAATATTCACAGACCATCCTAGATGGTACTCAAAATGAAGCTCTAATTAAGCCCAGTTCAACCATGCCATTTGTATTGTTGTATCTTTTGAATCGGCTAAGTAATACAGAACCGCGAGTTGACGAAAGTAGAGAATTACGCCCGAAACATAGAAAACTTCAAGGGCGATGGGCCACCTCTAAATTTTAACCGATTTGCCTGAAAATTTGCATGCATCATTTTTTCCATAATAGGCATCATCATAGGGGGTGGCCCATCAATATTTTAAACTTTTATTTTTTATTATGCTTTTAAGGACCACCCTTGGGGCTATTGCACGCTCCCAAGAATATTTTACCCTTTTGGAATCCAGGAGTAATGACCTCGATGATGCCTGAGTTAAAACACCCTATCAAAAACTACATAGCAGACTTTTAACCTCTATCGAAAGCAATGCCACATCTCGGAATGCAAGCACTACAATTGCATATTTTATGTTTCAGGACATAAAGCACAATTAAGGGGAAATAATCCTACATAAGAGGGTTTTAGTGGCATTATTTTTAAATACCATTTTGCTCCTTGCAGTTGGTATTTCTTAAATATATACGTACTTTATCATGACAAAAGTCTATTCTGTCAGAAAATATGTAGTACCAGTGTAATTGAATGGCTATAAGTGAAAGTCAAAATATCCAAAATGATGAACGAAACGCATTATTTTGACAATATAAGTCCACTTTTTAAAAAATATTTTGAAGGCGAATTTTATCCTTTTAATTGCTACATGTTTTATGAAAACTTCATTTTGCATTTGAACCATGACATCATCAGGCTATCTGTGAATGTGATTGGTCTAATCTTAAACGTGTGACACTCAGTTTAAAGTTTGACATCACGGTTCGTGCCAAAGAAATTAAAAAATGCAAGGTAATGGTTTAAAATTTTCTTGTACACAATCACAAAAAATAAATGTATTACAGTGTACCAGATGAGTCTCTGTTTCAATGTTTCCCAACAAGTTTATTTTGTTTTTCACAAGAGACTAGTAATGAAAACTTCAAATCACTTCTCAAAATATGCTTTCAGTCATTGCAACCCTCCTTTAAGGATAGGTAGTCTGTTTGATTCAGGTACAGTTCATTGAAGAATTGGATTCTATCAACCAGTGCATGTTTCAACTGAATAAGCTAAACAGACATACTTCATTGTGTCAATGCATTTAGCCTTGATATATGTGCTTGTTATTATAAATAAAGTTACATAACTAAATCTGTGACACAGTCCTGGGATAAAGCGAAGCACAAACTGGGAAAAACACATGTTAGCTGTGAAAACAAAAGGTAGATTATTTACCACCAGAGAGGAAATATGTGATTTATCACGCTGGGGCTTTAGCGAGAGGTGCGATGATAATGTAATTCTGATCCCAAGGTGCACTGAAAACTTCTCGGATTGGTCATTTTGACTAATCTAGTAAAAAAAGTTAAGTATTTTGGTGGGTTAGTCAAAAAGGCTAAGCATTTTTATGCTCCTAGTCAATTTTAATAACAAGGTTAGTCAAAATGGAAGTTTGCACATGCTCAGAAAGCACTTCCTGTTCAGTTTGAATGTTGGCTCCAAAATGGAGAAGTCAGCAGTCAAAGTCTGTCATGAAATGTGAGTGTTCCATAGGTTAAGAATGAGTTACAGTCATCTTGCATGATGCTATTTTGTTCAGGAATGGACCTGGATCATCCTGGAATATATTTGATTTGATTTCAAAGCACAAATTTATGAAATTCGACATTGAAAAGGACAACATCATGCAGTTGTTTATTTTACAGAGGATTAGTGTTTGAGCTTGGTTGGGGTCAATTTCAGGTGCTTCTCGTGATTAATGTTATATTTCTGTTGTATATATAAAATATGAAAATTGGTGTTGCATGTTTTTGGGGGGGGGAGGTCTGGTTGAATCTCAACCCCCCCCCCAGGATATTTTCCAATTGTTGGGGGGGGGGGGCTTAAGGAAATTGGCCAGGGCTTTAATTGTTTATATTTAAGCTTAGCATCAAATATAAATATAACTAGGTATATAAAAATTATTTTTTGCAATATTTTGAGGGAGCTGGGCGGCCGTAACATGGGGTGAATTTGGGGTGATTTGCTTTTCCTAACCATCCAATGTTAATTTTGAGCCTGAGGGGGGCCGGGGTTCATGGCCCCGAAATTGGCCTGTACATTTTAATGAAGAAGAAAAAAGCTGGATATTTTTCGTACATTTTCATTTGAAAGCCCCCCCCTTGTGCAACATTTTCTGGATCCGCTCCTGTTAGTCAAAATGACTAGGTAGGTTAGTCAAAATTACTAAGTAGGTTTGACTTAAAAATTGTCTTAAACCATCCTCTGTCAATCCAGAAGAAGACATGTTTGGTCCAATACCACTAAAATAAACCCTGTACTCATATATTTTCCATTAATCAACTTAGTAAGATTGAGTAGGTAGGTTAGTCAAAATGACTAAGTAGGATTTATTTTTGGAAAAAATAAGTTCCTTGCAATATTTTATTAACTTTCAAATTTATAATTTTTTATTTCATTTATCTATACTTGATATTGCGTTAATCCGAAACACCAGTGATTTCCTCTTCTTTGTTTTCAGTGTTGGCACAACACATTTGCACCCAGAGAATCTACATTTGATGGCTTTGAGAGCATTATTTCGACCATTAGGTCTATCATGGGCCAATGGCCCTCTCTAAATATGCCACTGGAGGAGGGGGGCTCAGTATGTCAAAGCACATTGATCACCCCGGATCAGTGGCAGATCAAAGAGGGCCTAGAGGGCTCACCCCCTCCCCTAGACCACTGAGATAGAAATGACATTTTGTTAAGTCTCTGGAATATGTGTGGTCAGGTTCAATTTGTCATGGGATGTTCCTTGATAGCCTATATTTTATGACACTGTTGCATATAATGCTATAGTATATGAGTGATTTTGAGTAATTTTTGTTGTAAGATCATAAGGGGGTGGCGGGGAGTTAGTATAAGATTGTGACCCCCCCCCCCCCCAACCAGGATAATTTTTTGAGTAAGGGGGGCCCATCTTAGCAGTCAGCAGGCCATTCACTGAAGGACTTTACTTTGGTTAGTCAATTTGACTAACTGAATATGTATTGGAAAAACTGACCAAGTTGGTCAAAAATGCTAACCAAAGTTGGTCACTTTGAAGGACTTGTTAGGGGTTGGTCAAATTGACTAACCTATTTGACTAACTTCTTAGTCATTTTGACGATGTCAAAACAGACTAAGAAGTTAGTCATTTTTGACTAACATCTTGGTCAAAAAGTTTTCAGTGTGAATTTCCGACTTAATACCATGACACAAAATCTCAAACAGTCAAGCATGAAATGAAAAGTGGACAACAAACAATATGTGGAATATTTCCACTGACATAATTTTCCTAATTGAAAAACCTGTGGAATCAATAAAGCTGAATGATTTATGAGAATTGATTTTCCTCTTTTGAAAGATAATTAGAACATTTTCTTCTCTATTTAATGAGAAATTTCTCTCCAGATATGTTTAAGTTTAGCACTTAAACTTCAAGGCTCATCAACAATCATTGGCCCATTATCTTCTTTTAAACCTAGCTCAGTGAAAGACAGATGGTAATTACTACAATTTAGATTTTAAGCTTTGGTAATTTTTCGTTGCTGAGCAAAGTATCCATTTTTCCAAGATATTATGCTTAATTGATTACATAGGCCTATTCTTGATGTAGAAATTCGAAAGTTCATATGATGTAATTCAAGCAGAGCTATGATAAAAAGGAACAGTGTCAGGGGAGAATCCAGAAAATTCTGGTGGGGGCGGGGGTCTACCTGTAAAACACGTCACGGAACGCATAGGTTGTGAATGTGCGCTGATAAAATTAACATTTTAAAATATTAAATCCCCCATCCCTGGCCCTGCGTCCGTCCCTGCGTCCGTCCCTGCACAGTGCAGTTATTTTACAAGTAGTGAACAGGATCAACAGCACCTGCATGATATTAAATACAAATATGGTACAAAATGACAATATATGACAATAAGCAACTTCTGATTCAATTAATGAATTTCCAATAGAACTTCCAAGGAGCCGTCAGGTGCATTGCACCTGATTGAAGGATGGCATGCAAACTGCATGGATAAGCACAAGACCACATTTGCATGTGGCTTTCATGATACAAATACAAAAAGCTGCTTGTTTTGGTTATTATGGATAATTTTCATGTCTTGCTCAAGGGCATTGAATATTGTTTCATATATCTTGATGGTTTGCAACTGATCTTGTTATTTGTGATGTGAATTTGTGATTCTGAAAGGCAGTAATATTTAAAGCCATTAATACATTAATATTCAATATATTTCTTCAATGGACATTCCTCCAACTACATTGTCCCAGATATAAATAACACTCAATGCTCAGTAGCCTGATGCTGCTTGTATTTTTTAAAAGTGAAACGTTACTCCCAAGTCCCAACAAAAGTAAAATTATTTCAAACATTCACAATTGGATCTGTCGTCAGCAGCTGATCAGACAACCTTTTTTTCAGTGCAAATGCAATAAATCGTGTGATTTGGTAGGAGGCATCTTTAAACTTAGTAAGCTTTCTTAGTTTAACTCATTTGTTAGTGAAGGAGAAATATATTTTTAAAAAATGATTGACTTGTCCTTGACACACCCATGTGGCTTTATGTCAAATTCAGGCATTTCAGTAGAGTAGGTCGGGGCAAGAAGCCCGGGTTAGGTGAGAGGCCCCCCCAGGTTTATATCTAAACTTACTTTTTTGGTGCGTTTTCTTATTGCTAGGATTGAAGCTAGAGGCTTTTTAGGTGATGTCACAAATTTTCAAGGCGAACAGCACCAAACCATAGTAGAAATTAAAGAAAAAAAAAATGTGCATGGTTTTTGTAACTTTGACTAATTCTTTGAAAGCGGTTGTCAGAAATAACCTTGGAAATTTTTTAAAGTATAATGGATATCTGCATTGCTTCACTTTAAGACCATCACATAAATATGATTTGGATCATATTTTTTGAATCGACCATAAAAAGTAGGTCAAATGGCACCTCGAAGTTAAGGGGGGCTGCTTGCCCCGACCTACTCTAAGCATTTCCGAGAAGCAATGCACTATAAACAGGTGAATTGTGACAGCACTTCTGAGAATGTATAATATACAAGTTAAAGATAAAGGATTTCATGATGATAGTAGGGGGAACCGGGGCACATTGGGACGCTTTTAACGTAGATCTACTAATTTTGCTCAATTACTGAAGAACTCAGAAGTTTGCATGAATATCACCATTACTATTGAACTTAAATGCAAGGCATAATAAACTAGACTGCACCTACTCTTTTGCAGCCAGAGAGCAAAATATGAGTCGTAAAAATGACTGTCTCAATGTGCCCCGACGTGGCACATTGGAACATCAACTGAAAAATCATTTAAACACTCCATGTGCAATAGATATTACATAGAAGTAGCGTGTAAGACAATACACCGCATCTGATGAAATTACGCAAGTAGGTTATTTTACATTGGTATGAAAACATTTGGGCCTAATGTCTTATCCTTTTCACACAATCATTGGCATGCTATGAGACATCTTCCAGGTAACTTTCATCCAATTCCGTTGGGGCAAAGTTGAGTTATGCTACATATTCAAATATTTTGGTGTCTTATGAAATTACGCAAAATCAACATATTAAGTGGATAACGTTAAATTTACAAATTTCTGCACTCCAATCATTAGTGTCTAATCAATTAGCAACTATTCATATGAAAAAAACTTGCTTACTTACTGCCTCTGCCAAGCTGTACACATTAATTGTCTCCATTGGAATAACACTGGTTTTGCACACATTTTTCGAATGAATGCTTCCGAAAACCTCAAAGATGTTCCGATCTTTAAAAAAATGTTACTACCAGTTACCGTATTCTATTTATTGAGCTCAGTTCAAAGGTCACTAAAGTAACTTGTCTCCCTTTAAACTGGCTAGCAATCAAAAATCACATCCATGAACTGCCATTGGAATAGCATTGCGATCAGAATGTGCAGTTCCTTATTCAATATTTTGTCAATTCCCAATGCATATCTTATCACTCAGTTTCATTGAACTAAACGGATAGAAAAAGGTTATTTTTAAATCTGTTTTCAAAAGAATCGGAATCATTTTGAGATTATGGGGAGCATAAATGAAAAAAATTACGCAAATCCTATGTTATTCCAATGAAGACAATTAATGCATACAGCTTGGCAGAGGCAGCAAGCAAGCAATGTTTTTCAATATGAATAGCTGCTATATGATTAGATGCTAATGACAGGAGTGCAGTAATTTGAAAATTTAACAATTTCAAGGCCCCACCACTTAATATGTCAATTTTGCATAATTTCGTAAGACACCAAAATATTTGAATATATGGCATAACTCAACTTTGCCCCAACGGAATTGGATGAAAGTTACATGGAAGATGTCTCATAGCGAGCCAATGCTTATGTGAAAAGGATAAAACATTTGGCCCAAATGTTTTCATACCATTGTAAAATAACCTACTTGCGTAATTTCGTCAGATGCGGTGTATACAGTGCATTAGCACCTTGTAGTGCCAATAGTTCATAACTTTAAATAGTTTAAAACATTTAACATAAACTGTCTTTGGTGCGGACATATGTAAGTAACACACAGTGCTTTGCAACAAATTTGTTCACAGAGCATGGTAATCCACTATTAGGGCTCTGTATCGTTGCCTACATTCGATACGATACCTATCATCGATACACTTGATCGATACACGATTCGTACCGTCGGTCAGCAAATTCGGGCCGATCCGCATTTTAGAAATACGTAACCCGGCAAACCGAATTTTTGGCCCGGAAAGTCGGATCTCGCATCAGAGCGGACGTCAAGATGACGCCGTGCTCGAGTTCATTTCATGATTATGTGGACATTTTCTGTCAAATCTCGGTAATAAAACGACTTTTAGCTGGATATAGCATTATTGAACCGAACCGAAAGTGCTGCTTTGAAAACCGGTGCGGGAACCGGCCAGACTGTACCGGTACGACCGGTATCTATTGAACCGGTGAAGACCCCTATCCACTATGCCTCTACAGTCTACAGTTGTGCTTGAAAGTTCCTGAACCCCTGGCACTTCTTACCTTATTTGCGCACATCTCCCTAACAAATGCAGGAACAGCTTTTAAATTGGATTGATAATACAACTTAACACCATCTTTTTTATGTAAACATATGTTCATAGCAAATAATGACTTTTTTTTTTTTTTACATTTTCTAAGCACATATCTTGATATTTCACAAAATTCCTTATGATATCAACAATAGTTCATTTTCCTGCCCCATTTATTGCAAAACAAGTCCATACCATAATGGGGCCACTATTATCTTTCATAGTTGGGTTAGTGTTATGTTCCTTGAAAGCAGGAGCTTTAGGATGTCCGACATATTTGTTTTGATTGCGGCCAAAAGCACAAAGGAACCTAACTGTTCTTTACTAAAAACCATCTAGATGGATTGTATGATTATTGGAACAATGTCCTGTGGACAGACTAATTGAAAATCAAACCTTTTGGTCTCAGTTAATATTTCTAAATCTGGAGTCCTGAAGGTGCTACATTCAAGGAACATAACATCCTCCCAACTTTGACAGATAATGGTGACTCCATCATGGTATGGGGTTGTTATGCTATACATGGGACAGGAGAAAGAACTGTTGTTAATAGCATAATGAATTCTGACAAATATCAAGATATGCACTTAGAAAACGTAAAGCTTTCACTTACAAGCATGAAACTTGGCCGCAAATGGGTTTTCCAGCAGAACATTACCCAAAGTATACAAGCAAATCCACAAAAAATGTATTAAAACCAGTCAAATTCATGGCCCTGGGATTGCCTTGACCAGTTCCTGATCGCAGACAACTAGATATGCCTTGTTCAGATTCGACAAAGCAGTCCACGTCAGACAATCCAACAGCTTACGAGGGTTAAGAAAATGCTGTCTTGAAGAATGGTCAAAAATCCCTCAAAAAATCTGCAAATAGGTATTCCATAGCCATAAGAAGTGTTTGGAAGCATTTATTTTGGAAAAAGGGGGCCATACAAATTGTTGATTGTACACATTTCAGAAGGGTTCAGAAACTTTTGAACATGTAGTTTTGGAGACTTTCATCATAAAATCATATTTAAATGTCATTATTTGGTATGAATACATGTTTACATAAAAAAGTTGGTATTCAGTTGTATTATTAACCCAATTTAAGAGCTATTCCTGCATTTGTTAGGGATATGTGTACAAATAAGGTAAGAAGTGCCAGGGGTTCAGAAACTTTCAAGCACAACTGTATTCACTGTGGCCTGAGTACCTGTTGTGAGCTGTCCCAGGTCATTCAGTTGACTTGGACACTTAAATTCTACCATATCAAGTACGTCCAAATGTGCCCGAATTCACTGTCCCAATTAGGCCCGATATGACTTTTACACCAAAATGCTAATTTATCGGGCAACAGTGAGTGTGTTTATCAGGATAGCAATTCATAACTGTTGTTAAGATATATCAAATTCATACAAGCACTGAGATAGCCTCATTGTTCATGGTTTGTCAACAGAATGGTTTAGTAGTAGAAAAACACACTTTTCCTCGCCAATATTTCTGCACGTGGCTGGTATTTGTCATCAAAACGACATAAACGTCAGCAGTGTTGGAGTCCTCGAGGCCGGCCTCGGGGCCACTTTTGATGGCCTCTGCCTCGGTTTCGGATGACCAATCTTTGGCCTTGGCCTTGGACCCTCTGGCATCGGATATTTGCCAGCGAAATTAATAAAGGTCAATTTTGCTGGAACAGTCAAACAAAATTTTCCTGTCAGCTAAGTATAATTATCTGTCAGTTTATTTAATATAAGGAACCTATAATCCTATATATTATTAGAATCTGATAGAATAATTTTCTGCTCGTCTTTTAAGACTGTCTATATCTATTTTAGGCTGAGTGCCAAGTTATAAGCGGTGCCATTTTTGTGATATGTATGAAATTATAAATAGACCGACAGTATTTGAATATTTTTGAATTTTAATTTTCCTTCACTAATTAAAAATATAAATTTAACGATTTGAGGTTTTAAAGTTTTTGTTTACATGTTGTGTAAGATGTGTTAGTACCTGATCATTAACTTCACACACCAGAGTGTCTGAATTAAAACACAACTTAACATAATGGAATTGGACAAAATTTGTGACTGAATCATCCATGCCTCAAAAAATATTCCAAATAACTTTGATATAACACAAATTTGCCATGTGAAATAAATTGGGACCCAGCAATTCAGAATATCTGTCTGCATGTATCTAGAAAGTGAATTTTGTAAAGCAGTTACAGTAAAGTCCGTAATGAAAGTGATAACCCTGTCAGCATGCCTCGGCGGTCCAACGTCAGCCCAGTGTCAGTCCGATGTCAGTAGCGACGGACCAGCTTCGGGCCGACCTTGGACGCCGAGGCATGCTGATAGGGAAGCTGCCTCAAATTTTTTTTTTTTAACTAAACAATTTTTTTCCAGTCATGGTGAAAAAGATTAATTAGTTCTTTCCCAGCAGTCTTGAAATGAATTTCTGGTGGATTGTCTATCTCAGTCTGCAATGTTTGATTTAGAAGTAAATAATTAAACATAATTGAGGTTGTCAGACACTCAAAACAAATCTAATCAGTCACTCTTTCCGTAAAAAAAAATCCCAGTGAGATGAGTTCCATGCCCTGTTCTTTAAAAATGTAATGGTCGCCCCCTTATTGTCTTCATTTCAGTGTTTTGCTTGAGTCATTGAGTGAATCTTTAATTGTACTGTAATAGCCTTATCATAAGCGATGGCTAAATGCCGATAATATACCAAGCTAAAATAGTTTGGCAGTCAACCATCATTTTTGTCAAGACTGCCTCGGTCTCGGTCTTGGTCTCGGATGCTCATGCCTCGGTCTTGGTCTCGGTCTCGGAGGGTCAATGCCTCGGTCTCGGTCTCGGATGCTCGTGCCTCGGTCTCGGATGTCCTGGCCTCGACTCCAACACTGAACGTCAGGATGTGAAATTACAAGATATGATGGCACTACCATACCATATACCTTGCCAGGAACCAAGAAAACCCCACCGTCCCATAGTGCCCCGCGTCCCAATGTACCCCGGTTCCCCCTAATTGAATTGGCAATTGATATTCTTGTCACTTCAAAATGGACCGAGAGATTATGATCAAATCATCCATCAAATGGAAACTAAGCACAAAAGATAATATCCAACATCCGATTCAATTGTTGAATGACCAACAGAACTTCCAAGGAGCCATCAGGTGCAGTACACTGGATGATGGATGACATGCATGTTGCTTGGATAAGCACAAAACGTCATCTTTGGCTTTCGTGACAAAAACATGAAAGCTGTTTCTTTTGGTTATTATGGATAATTTTCACGTCATTGCTCAAGGGCAGTGAAAATTTTTTCATCTTGACGGCTTGAAACTGATACTTTTATCATGGCGTGGATTTGTGATTCTGAAAGGCAGTAATAAAGCAATTATTGCAAAAATGCTTGTGATCTTGACAAAGGCATTACAATTATTGAATGAGTTTTAATACATTGAAATTCAATTTATTTCTTTACTGCACAGTTCCAGATATAAAATATTACTTTATTTGGCAAAAAAGATTTGCTGGATTTTAGACGATTTGATTGTCAGACCCCTCGGATGTTCCATTTGTCCATTTCTTTGTCTTTTCCTGTACACTCTAAAAAATGTCGGGACAAAATTGGTCTTTTAGATTCAAAATGGTTTTTTCTAAAAACCAAATTTCAATGCAAGACCAACATGGATTTTTAAAAAAATCCATGTTGGTTTTTTGCATTGAAATTTGTTTTTTGAAAAAACCATTTTGAATCTAAAAAACCAATTTTGTCTGAAATTGTTTAGAGTGTATATTCTGAATGAGTGGAATGTGCACAATGGAACTTCTGCAATGTCTGAAACAAGCAATGTAATAGAAGGAATTTATCTAGGCAGGTATCTGCTCAGTACATACCAGACAATTTTTGTTATATAGTTATCATATATATAAATTGTTCAAAAGCTTGTCTGATGTCAGTTAGCTTGAGTCTGTTATCAGAAAATTATTTTTTTTCAGCCCAAATTTAATAAATTGTGTGATTTTGACAGGAGGCATCTTTAAACTAAGAAACCTTGAACTGTTGCTGTCAAGACGCAAATTTAATTGACAGAAATCCTCCATTCCCTCCCAACCTTCTCAAATTTTATGCAAACATGGTGGCAGTATGAAAACACGTTATGCATCGGATTTTCACAAAATATGGTGTCAGCCTCAAAGTAGAACAACATCCTTGAATCAGAATTCAAAGAATCCTGGGCTAGATAAAAGATAGGTCAAAGCGTTTTCACAATCTTCCATTGGCATCGAATTCTGTCACAATGGGGAGTTGTTATTGCACGTCACACGTATAATATTTTTTCTTACATGTATGGTAAAATTAAGCAACCAAGAATCCATTGATTCTTTATTTTGTTATTCCCAAAGGGGAAGGACAGGCGAATTGCTTGTGTGGCTTGATGGGAAAATGAATTGCCACTACATGTCCTGCCTCTTTAGTTGTGTAGAAATGTGTGGTCGATTTGTCTTTTGGAGACAAAGCGACTTCACTGGTGACTGACCCTGCACTGGTTCACATCATGACTCACAGTTGGACCCTTAAAAAACTAAAAATTCGACTGCTGTCAAGGAAGCTGTCACCTTCTGCAATTCGCAGGAATTAAAGATAAATATTGAAAAATACATAGGCTCGAGAAGCATGTTCCCCTGTAGTGGAAATATGTACTTGTTCTCATGCTAAAAGCCACGTTAAAGTCAGCTTAATTCTCTGGGTAGCTTACATAAATGATCGAGTTTGATGGTTGGACAATGCCTTTGAGCTAATATAGCCTGTTGTTCAATATGTCCGGTGTCATAGCTTAAGCAGCAGGTTATGTTAGTTCAAAGGAATTGTGCAACCATGTCACTTAATCATTAAAGCTCACTAAAACATTTCAAATTTGACAGTATAGCGTAGGAAATAAGAGTAATCTTTATTGTATCATCAAACTGTTTAATTTTTATGTACAGTGAATAAAATAAATCAAATCAGACCTGACCAATTGGATATGCATCTTCAATTACAACACTGCACATAAAATGATTGGAATATGATAGGGGGGAGGGTTCACTCTAAAAACAAACGCCTGTTTTAAACACATTTAAGTGTTAAATTGCATAAACATGTTTGAAAATAAACACTTTCTATCAGCATTAACAGATTTAAGTGTTTATCAAACTTAGAATTTTTCCTCATGTATGGTTTCAGAAACTAATGATCAATTTAAACCAGGAAATTTTGTTTATTAAATGACAATATGTCATAAAATGTCAGTTGGTAGCATATTGTGTCTTTTATCTTTGTTTGAATGCTCCCAAGTGCAAGAAAATGTGTATTATTTCTTTTTAATGAAAATTTCTAAGTCCTTTAAACACATAGTGTTTTTGCAAGTTTGCTGGGTAAACACTTATAGTATTAATCTTTAAGGAGGCAGACAATTTGAAACAACATCACAAGCGACCGACCATGAAATCACAGCTTTCTGTACTTAACACAGATTAGAAGGCATGCATTGTGACTTAAGTCTTCACTGGAGTGGCTTGTAACTGGTAAGAACAACTTAAAATGGTCCATATTTAAACGCTATTTAGCTATTAACCAGCAAAGAAAGGTATTTAACTGCATTTTGATTAAATGGTATTTATGTACACTATACATGCATACTTTCGCTAAGAAAGATCATGTTAATGGCAGTATCTGTGCACTGCATAACATGCATTTTTACATTATTAATTTTCATTTTATCAGAAACATTTTGAAGTCGATCTAATTTCTAGATTTCAAACACATGTAATATATTTTCTGCACTGTGCACTAGGGAAAGGACAGAGATAGGGGGAGTGGGGGCCATATGTGCCCTGTATTTTCATTGGTGTTTAAAATTTGTATCAAATTTATTTGACAATCACGAGACGTTATTTTATTTTCAGCAGAAATCTGGACTCAATCCTCGAGTGTTAAATATTTTTGGAAGAATCCTGCTACCACTTGAGGCAAACCAAAATAATATAAAGTTCGCATCTACGCTGTATTCAGCAAGTCACTGAGGTAAATATCGCGTTATTGTAAGGCAATGCTATTTTGATTCACATCAATCAACTATCTTTATCAACACATATAATTGTTAATATTTCAAACCATCAAACTGCAATCATGTATCTTTAATTGTGGGATGAACTGGATCAGGAGGGGGTGGGCATATAATTGTTCATAAGGGCATGCTATGCATCTGGAGGAACTTCAGACTTTTTTTTTCAGGGATTTTTGATGGAGGTCTTATGTTATATATCCAATTCAACTAGTTTTTCCGAATATCTTTAAGATATTTTGGTTGTTCATTGCAGTTTTGTATTTTGTAACTTTTTCTTCCGCAGCAATTTGGACTCCGATGGATCTGACAAAAAGAGAGCTGCAACGTAAAGCAAAGGAGAAAAAGGAAAGAAAAAGCAACAAAGTCTTTAAGGTAAATATTTTGCATAAATAACATTTGGTTAAAAATGCCTGTCATAATACCTATCGATGGTGAAAGTGCAAAACCTTGCATGTCAAAAAAAGCTGGTTTTCATAAATTGAAAAAAACTATCAAACATCTTTTTTTATGTTTATTAATATGTGAGTTATGGTCAACCTGATATATAGAAAGTGACACCCATTTGTAGCATATTTTTTGTCAGAGGTCGTTGACCCCTTGCATTGGCGTTACCATCAGTTATGATTGAAAATTGCGACTTACAAGGTTTTGCGCTTTCACTTTTTACAAGTCAATGAACGTGCAAAACCTTGTAACTCAATCGTTTATCACATTTTAAAGCAACGTGCAGCATTGAATATACTTTCAATCTATGTGTATTCAGTAAAAATTATAATTTGACCATGACGGATTACAATGACAAATTTTATTGAGTCGCTACAATGGCAAGAAAGAGGAAAATAAAAATCTTCTCAAATTGTTGAGCACACTCCTTTTCAATAGACTACTTCACCAAAACAAATATAGGCAGGTAAAATTTTTTTAATTAGGAAATTAGCTGTGAGCCATATAAAAGTACCACAATCACTGTTTTTCAAAAAAAGTTGAAATATCCCAAAATATGCGCCTCAAAGTTCTGATTTGAGTTACAAGGTTTTGCACTTTCACTTTTTGGAACAAATCGACATACAAGGTTTGGTGAAATTGTTCTGTTACAGCTTCCAAAAATAACAAACTCGCAAGGTGACCAATCAACAACATGTATTGGATATTGAAATAGTCATTCCACCCAAAATCTAAAAATAGCAAAATTTTGACATACAAGGTTTTGTACTTTCACCATTATGTTTCTAATCTCCTGTCCTTCATACATGATTCCCTAAAGATCTGCATAGCTGCACTTCCAATTTTTTTACCATTTCAGTAAATTTCTAAAATTATGTATGATGATATATTATGCAAATATTCATGATATTATGCCTAAACATTAGTAAACAAGGATTCATACATTTGCAGGTGGACAACATTGACAAGAATGATGCAACATTGAAGAAGGTTACTCGATCTGGAAACATCTCATTCCAAATATTTGCACTGCAGTCGCTTTCTCAAATGGATTTATACCGTTGCTGAGGGACAATCATTATCACAATCATATTTGAAGCTTTTACAGATGCACTGCTCATCTTGTGTTAAGGACCTTGACTATCCAGCCATATTTGGACAGCTTCTTGGATATTAAAACAATCATGCGATTTTATTCTAAAATAGTCATATCCATTTTCAAAGAAACACATTTAAAGTGCTATTCGAATAAATTTGACTTATGTGAGAACTTGTCATTTTTCTGCAACCCCTAAATGGATTGCGTTGAGAATCAAACCATTTTTGAATGGAATTACAGCAATGATGTGGAAATATAACGTGGAGTAATGGGATACCATTCAAATGCAGGCAAAATGATGACATGGTAAGATTTTGACTGTACACCAATGTACTAACGAAAGGTCTTCTGTTTTTCATCACAATAGGGTAAGATGGGGGGAAATTCAAATGCAGTAATCACAACATGAAACAACAGCTGATTGGGAATATGATTCAATTGTTGAATTTCTTTGAGAATTCTGCAAGGTTTTATGGTATACTTACAAAATGGTTGAATTAAATATATCCTTCAGTGTCAGTGCTCAATTGAAGAATAAAATATTTACATGAACTATCTATTGTCTTGTCATTTTTTGTCTGGTTTCAAAGGGGGCTAAATTATCCGGAACTTTAAGGCAAATCCAGCCCCTGTGATGACTTATCTAATGGTGGCTTGAAAGTGTCAAATAAAAGAATTTAAGCTTCAATAGTCAATCCATTCCATCATCCAATGCATTAAATGCAATTCTTTTATAAATATGAATGTTTTAGAAAAGAATATGGGTCAAAGGTGATTTCCCCACCTCACCCTGAAATTAAAAAAAGATTTAAAAAACCAAGGACAGCCTACTTTTGCATCATCAAGGAAGCACAGGCACAAATAATATACCATCCAGTTTCTTTTTTGTGTAAAGACATTAAATAGCATTAGTAATTGCTTGGTCCAGGGTTTGAATCTAGCTCTTACCGGGTCACCTGGGCCTACGTTGCATGGCCATTTAAATTAAAATTTGCCTCATAGCTGTGACCTCTTCCTGCGCTAGGTAGCCTACCAAGTGCAGAAATACAGGACGTAAAGCCCAACCACCCATCCATCCTTCCATCATTAATATTAGCAGTCATCTTCTGGTTATTACAAATAGCCTTTTGAAATTAATGAAATTTCATAATATTATGAAATATTCAAATTCAATTAATTATTTTCATTTGTACTGGTTTTTATAAATTGTTACTTTATTTCACTATTGCAACCATGTGATTTATTCAGAAAGCAGCAGAACAACTGATACTGTGATTTACATGAACAATGTGTTAATAATGTAACACCAGAGTGTTTAATTATAAACGCTTTTTGTTTAACACTTTAATATGATAAACACCTTGTCTGCAGTCATCCTGGAAAAAATCAAGTGTTTAAGATCAAACACTTTTATTGTCATAAACACTTTTTAGTGTTAATAAAGAGTAACAAGCTATTAAAGCGTTTTTGTGTTTATAATCAAAGACACTTAAATGTGTTTAAAATCAAAAACACTTAAATGTGTTAAAAATCATAAACACTTAGACGCGTTTATTAAGTGTAACAAAAAAGTGTTTATTTTAGTGTTGTTTCTTAAACACTTGTTTTTAGAGTGTTGGTCTCTAGAGTGGTAGGGTGCTAGGCTGCCAATCGCTGGGTCGAGGGTTCGAATCTAGCTCTTGCCGGGTCACCTGGACCTATGATGGATTTCTGTTTCAATCATCCTTCCCTCATTGCAGTGTCCTCCTCCTATCGTAATAAGCCTACCAAGTGCATAAATACAGTTCATAAAGCCCCTATCATCCATCCATCCATTCATCCATCAATGGGAATATGACCTGTCAAGAAACATTTGGTTATCCCGAGACCAGATACTTGTCATTCACTGGCCACAAGACAAACAGCATTGCAAACATAGCCTCGATTTTGAAACTGAAATCAACACCTTATACTTGTCCAATATTTTTCACTGTTGGTGAAATCAGACTTGAATGAATCTGAAGCCTGAATTTTACCAGTGAAATCCAAAAAAGGACAGATGTCAACACCTTATACTTGTCCAATATTTTTCACTGTTGGTGAAATCAGACTTGAATGAATCTGAAGCCTGAATTTTACCAGTGAAATCCAAAAAAGGACAGATGTCAGGTGTACCAATATTGACCATGAAGTAAAAGTACGTCTTTTATTTGTCTTGCAGTCTACTTTCTTGTTTCCATGTCCATGTTCACTTGGCCTCAAACACAGCTGGTCTTGTTTCAACTGGCTTCCCTAAGGAAAAAAAACCTAATCAAATGAGTTCTTTCAAGCAAAGGACTGCCACAACATAGTGTGGAAAGTTTCGAAAACAATAGATGTTCATAGTAAGTCATGGTTCTCATCTGGGTAAAATATAAATGTAGGCGAAGAAATTCATGGTAAAACATAAGTGAACAATGCTGCCTATTGCTCAATTGCTCTTAGATGCGTTTTCTGATTTTGCCATGATGCAATGTAATGTGACTGTATGTACCCAGTGGGAACTGGGCTTTAGCAGAAGCTACACACTTTTGAATCACCTTTTTTAACTTAAAAGATATAAATGTACCATTATGTTACTTAGTACCAAGAGTTTCTCCCTGACATAAGAATATATATACAGCAAAAAATTGTTCTCCTTAAAACCAATTTTTAAATGGCTAAAAGCAGAAGAAGTTGCAAATGTATCTTTTGTTCTCATTTCAAGGAATATGCTACTATATGTGTACTTAATCTGAAAGGGAAACCACACTGCACACATCTATATGAAATCAGACCTTCACATTTCAAATTCGTCTAGACACAGCAAGTTAGGTCTTCCTCCCACAATAATCCATCAACTCATTGGCTGAACATGCAGAACTTTGCAATAATTAAAAAGTGTGGAAGACTATAAACCCCCATCTGGTCTTTGCTTTTAAAATTTTCCTGTTTCTCAGGAACATGAAGCTTTAAAAACTGGAAGAAGTTAATGAGGCAAAAACTAAACAAATTTGTCTATTAAAAAATTAATAGGAAACAGTTCAGTAAGGTTAAGCTGAAATGGTCCAATATGTCTGGGGAGAGCGATTTATCCTGAAGGTATACTCAGCAACTAAAAATAAGACCTTAAAAAGATGATGCAATTTAAATTGTATATCTTTCATCTGCTTGATGTAATTTTTTGTGACAGACAATTGATTCTCCTGCACTTTACTCCGACAAATTGACGTCAGGATGACCAGTACAAGACATGCGTTTTGAATTACTTGACTTATAAGTTTACTATCTTGTCCCGATCAATTGATGAGGACTGTGAATTTTGATGGAGGAGGTTACTGGAAGACTTCAAATTACACTGAGGAAATGGTGTTGAAATTGAACCTACTTCAACACAATGCACATATTTCGCTTTGTCCGAGATACATTAATTAAAAGAATGGTATTCACTTACATGTGACAAAGTTTTAGTTAAAACTTTTTTTTTTCAATGTCCCACCGCTGTCCACATGGACCAAAAAAAGCATTCAAGAATTATTCAGCACTGAAATGGAATTGTTCCCTTTTGCAGCAATCTAATTTCTAGTCATGTCATATATATTTTTTTTTTTTTACTGATCTCATCAATGTTTTGGGAAAAAAATAATAACAAGCAGGCTATTGTTTTAATCATTATGCCTATTTTCAAAGAACAAATTTAGACTGAATAAACTATAATCATGATAATTAATTACCTTTTTTGTCATTTCAATAACTTTGAAACCTAATGGAAGCTCTTTGGATTACTTCCACTCACATTATTTTCCTAATTGAAAAACGTGTGGAATCAATAAAGCAGAGTGATTTAGAAATATTGATTGTTCTCTCATCTTTTGAAAGAAAATTAGACTATTCTTTTATTATAATGCAGATTAGTCATTCTGAAAGGCAGTAATAAAGCAATTATTGCAAAACTATTGAATAAAATTACAGCCTTTCACTTTGATAAAGAAAATATGAGGACCAGTTCACTGTGAAAAATGCACTTCGTGACTTATGACAGCTGATGAAGTGTCATATCAGTTACACCCTGCTCGTTTCGAGGGTACGGGAATATACACCACGAAGGACTCCATACACCATGAAGCCAAAGGCTCCTTGTTTTATTGATGCCCATAGATTAGCTTGCAAACTGAGCCTGAAATGTCTGTCAGAACAAAGCAACAGCATTGTGACGTCATCACCAGTGCTGTCACCTGGATGATGTCACAATGGCTCAAACAATGGCATTGTGACATCATGACTATTGTTGCTACAAGGATGACATCATAACAATCCTATGGTTGCAATTGTGACATCATTGTTTATCTCATACACCCTGTCTGGTGACGACCATAGAAATACATAGAAGGGACATGAGGCTCAGGCAGATGAAGCAACCAAATCCACCATCTTGGAACTGCCCTAAATACTGGCACAATGGACCGTGACGTCACCAGTGACTGTGATGTCACTTATAACAACGGCATGACGTCACATCATAATTAGTCTATTGTGACATCATGTCTCAGGGCAGTTCCAATTTGGTGGATTTGGTGACCTCATCTTGAGGTGGCATCAAACAGCCTCATGTCCCTTCTATGTATTTCTATGGTGACGACAGACAGGGTGTACGGTGTCATACATCGCGGCTCTCAGCCAATCAGAATCAAGGATTCACACTGGACTGAGGATAATCTTCTATACTTTCAACATGCAAAACATAGAGGTAGTTTGATTAGTCATGATCAAGAGAAGGCCATTTGACTTGTCATAACTGATTTTGGATTGAAAATTAGATCCATAATCCTTTCGTTTGGTTGTCACCAACGAGCGGGATAAATCTCCCTGAATCAAATTAACATTGAAAGTATTGGGCATTATCATGACAAATCATCTGTATGGTGGCACACAAAGTGTCGTTTTCACAGTGCAACAGTACACTCTTTTTCGGTATCGAAGTGAAAGGCTGTAAAACATTAACATTCAAAATATTTAGCTGGAAAGGCCTACAGTCAAGAAGCAAGTTTAATTTGAAACAGATATCTGTCCCCTGACGTTGACTCACATGTGCAAGGTTGTGGGTTAAACTAACTCGAGGCGAGGAGAAAAAGAGAACAGATCCTTCTTACTCACTGATTCACTCCGCTCAAATGTAGATGGGGTTCTTATATTTCAGATTGATTAGTGATTGAGTAGTGTGATACTTGCTGCTGTAGGTTCGAATGTTAATCAACAGATCAAAAAGATAGAAAGTAAAGTCGGCTAAACATGCAGTTGCAATAATCAGAAGCAAAGAAGAAGACTATGAGCCCCCACTATTACCTTTCCTGTTACCCTTCTGTAAAATAATGACATGCTGAATTAAAAATTTGCCTTTGGCAAAGCAAACTGAACTTATCTTGAAAGAAATTGGATAGGAATAGTTCAGTAAGGTTGAGCTGAAATGATCTCATATTGTCTGGGGAGATCTATTCATCCAGAAGATATAATATTCAAAAAGCATAAAAATGATATAAAAGATATCGTTATTAGGCCGTCTGTCCTTTATCTTTTTGCCGTCATATCTTGGTGTTAGAATTATATATATATATTATTCAGTCTTTTATGATTTGTTTTTGCCCATTGATCTCAGATTACTTATAGTCTAGTAGCAGCCACATGTTTTGAAAAATTTTTACGGATTTCATATCCAGACCAATTAGTGAGGACAATGTATCACGAGGGAGAGGTTCTTTTTGGAATATTGTTATTATCATCATTGCCACTTGCATTATTTTCCTAATTTAAAAACTTGTGGAATTTAATAAACTGAGTAATATGTAAGTATTTATTGTTTTCTTATCATTTGAAATATACTTCTTTTTTCTTTTTTACATATTTGATATTAATAAATTTTCCTCCATAAATTTTTTTCCAAATTAGTTGAGCACAGAAAATCAGCCTCGTGAACAAGTTTTGGTCTTCCTTTGAAATTATCTCAAATGTTATTCGTGTGATTTTATCAGTTGCACTGATCCAACAAAAGCAATTTATATAAGTATGAAGTTAATGAAGGAGGGATAAAACATCATCCACTTGCACCCTGACAGGCTGACACATCATGTAGTTTGTGTCAAATTCAAGTATTTGGAAGAATGATGTGAATATATATCGATAAATTGGTGAATTACGAAAGAAAAGTCTGACAATATAGTTGTTATATTGAAGATCAACATACTCATACAAATAGCAATTGAATTACGACATATATTATGATACTTCGAAATGGACCTACAGGCTCCGACAGAAAAGTTTTACAGTTAACATAATTCTATTCCACCAAGCACAGTTTGATGAAATTATTGCTGTATAAGTATTACTAATAGCGGGACAGATTTGTCATGAATAGGGGAGTAATATTTCATTTATACATAGAAGCATGAAACTTAAAAACATCTTAAAGAATAAATTTAGTTAGGGAGCCACTTCAGATTTGACCTGGTTGACCCATGGCAGCCATTTTCCAAAATGGCGGCTAATTCTCTCATTTTCCTGCTTTCTGTGAAGTGCCTACAGTTTGACCATATGAAAACAGTGATCATTATTTCTTCTAAAGATCTAAAAAAACACTATCAATTGATTCCTGGGTTGAACTAAGGAATTTTAGGGTGGTCAGGGTCCATTTTGTCATAACTGTTGAAGAAAATGCAGCATTTTCGCGGTATTCTATGATAATTTTATGGAATCTCAATTGATATTTAAATAGACCACTTTGAATTCCTTGTAACAAGAGCTTTCAAATGAATGGTAGCATCACTAGTTTCCGGTAATTCTTTGTCAAAATGAACCTCAGAACCGAAATCCTCAAAACACTTAAAATGATCATTTCTTCCATTTCCACTCCAAATTTACGAAACCCATTAATGCGGGGTACTCATTTGAAAGCTATTTTTGTAAGGAATTCAAATATGCAACTTATTTTTATATTCATTTAGAATTGGCGAAACCACGCAAAACCGCGAAAATACAGTATTTGAGTTCATAATTCTACCAAAATGGATTCTAGAAAGCCTGAAAATAGTTGAGGCTACTAAAAATGTTGTAGTAATGTTCTGAATACCTAGAGAAGGAATAACAAACACTATTTGCATGCATTCTATCCATAGGAACTACACAGAAAGCAGCAAAATGGAAGAATTGGCGGCCATTTTTGAAAATGGCTGCCAGTAGCCATCTATGCTAAATCTGAGGTGGCTCCCTATCCAATTATATTCGTAGAGATGTTTTTTAAGTGTGCACCAAGTTTCATGCTTCTATGTATAAATGCACTATTTTTTTACATACCTGCCCCGCTATAAGAAAGTGAAACTAAGGACAATATCCTACCCATGATTCAATAGTTGAGTAACAAACTGAACTATCAAGGAGCCGTCAAATACATTGCCACTGGATGATGGATGGTATGCATGTTGCTTGGATAAGCACAAAACAGCATCTGTGGCTTTGTGACAAAAATACTAAAAGCTGTTTCTTTTGGTTGTTATTGATAATTTTCATGTCATTACTTAAGGGCAGTTATGATTGTTTCATTTCCAAAGTTAACTTTTCATCATGATGTGGATTTGTAATTATGAGCGGCAGTAATAAAGCAAGTTCATTACAAAATTCTTTTGATGAATATTTTGATAAGCAGTTAAATTATTGGTTCAGTTTAATACATGCCTTTGTTTATATAAGTATCGTTTACCAATATCAAATTTTTTCTGGACAGACTACCAACCATCGTTCTGCTTGTCCTATATAAAATGATACACTCTAAAAAATGTTGGGACAAAATTGGTTTTTTAGATTCAATGCAAAACCAACATGGATTTAAAAAAAAATCCATGTTGGTTTTTTGCATTGAAATTTGGTTTTTCAAAAAACCATTTTGAATCTAAAAAACCTATTTTGTCTGAAATTTTTTAGAGTGTACTTTTACAGCTGAAGCACCGACTCAGTAATGTCACTATGCCATACAGAGTGTGATACAGGTAAATCCTGAAAAGCTCAGGATATCAGATTCTGTGCTTTTGACTTCAGCTGTGATTTCCATGTCCATAAGATGTGATAAATCATCACGCGGACATTTTTCATCATTGTAGGAGAGGGGGGGGGGTGAATTAAGTCTATGCACAAGATTCAAAGGGCAGAAGGTTGCATGGCATGGAATTTCGAGGCCATTTAATAACCCGGAACCCATCATATTTTAGATACTCTAAGGTAAATGCTGAGCAGCACGGAGTCTGTATTCTCCAATACCATCACTGCCCAAACTGCAATGCAAACATAGTGGTTGTGTGAAAATACATCTTGTGTCATTCATTTCAAAATCATGGCAACCACACTGCCTCACTCTTAGTTAATTTGGTAGCAATACAATGGTCCTTGTGTTATAAGACCGCCCTTTTTGCGGCCTCTCGTCCGGGTGCAAAATGCACTAAAAATACTTCTTAGTGCAGGAGAAAGGCGGTTACATAGGGCAAGTCAGTCTTACAACAGGGTTTCTTACAACAAAATACCCTTTTTTGCAACTATGGACATTTCTAGTGAGTCATAACAATCACCAGGGGGTCACTGCTCTCTCAAAAAAATAGATTTACCACTCAATTCAATTCAAGACGTAGGACCTGTAGTTACATCATTATATAATTATTAATATCTTCAAACAGAGACCGCACTCCCATCAGAGACCGCTTCATGGCCGCAGGGAATGAACTACTGGGCATCTCATTTTTTAGTCTATACAATATTTCACTTCTGTATCAATTTCTTGAGCCAGAAATATAACCCAACTGCTTGGTAGCTTGATAAAAGTGCCATATATCTGGTTATGTGGGCACCGGGCAGATATGATATGATAAGCAATAATCATAAGTTACATCAATACTCATTTGTCTGGATTTACATTAATTTGGTACAAGGTCATGCCGAAAGGACTGGATGTCTCTCTGGTGCTACATCTTACATCTAGAAATTTATTTAGATGCTCTAGCTGATGAAAAAACATTTGCATCTCCATACAGAATGCAACTGCATGTAGTCATAAAGTTTGTTTTGTGACCAATATAAACACGATATATTTGAGAATATGAGTCTGTCAGAGTATAGGAGAATGAGCTTCGTTAACTTATAATAATTGGTCTGGCATATATACGCTGTGTACTCCAGACTTTTGAAAAAAAAACTTACCAGATTAAAAGAACCACCATTTCCCTTTCTAGCAGGAGTTTCTTCAAGCTTTTAAAAATAACGTGCAAGTACTTTAAGCAGTGCTTGTACGATTTCTCATTACGATTTCTCATTGTAAACTGATAATAGATTCGGACAAGAGTGTGAACAATTTTTGGGTATAGACAATGCATTGCTCTTCACCCCCTCCCAGGTAATTTTAATGAAAAGGAAATGTGCTGTTTCTATCCATCTATATAAATAATCTCAAAGTTACCAGATAGATATGAATAGGTTTGGAATAGATGGAGCTACAAGGCTCTCTGAGAGTCAGGATTCTAGGTTCTGCAACTTTGTACAAACCTTCAACAAACCTTTGGCAGATATGATTGATTAAACATCAGGACTAAACGTTCAATTGAAACATTGTCGGTGCATCTCAAGTAATAAATGTTTGAGAAGCTTTTATTGTAACGTATGGCCAAACGTGTGACCATACCTTTGATAAACCTATGTATCAAAGGTATGGTCATACGTAATAATCTAAGGTTGTACAAACTTCTCAACCAAAGTTTTGACGTACGTATCACTCAAGCGTTCGGCCAAACATTACAACCAAACGTTCTTCTTCAAACCTCTCAACCAAACGTATGACTTACGCACAACAAACTATCTGCCAACCTCTTAACGCAATTAGCCTAGTTATTTTGAGCAAATGATGTCTATATATATTTTTCCTATAACAAACCATATCCAGCATGCGAGTAATCCCCCACCAGAAATTGTTTAATTCAAGATTGCCGGACAAGAATTTAACGGTCAATTCCCTGAATCATGCAGATCAGATGTTTTCCGTATAAATATGACCAGCAGTGTACATACATAGCCCTTGGCTCTGTTTTCTTGAAGCTTTGGCTGCATGATGGAAGTTCCAGATCCAGCTGTGTGGGCAGATATGGTAAGCCAGTATTAGGAGTTACAACACTGCTCATCTGTCTGGATTTAAGAGGTATTAGGATAAAGTAGTGATGACAGGAAATGATGACATGTGGTTCCAGGGTAAATACGAAGCTATAAGTCACATTATGTAATTAATGAACATAGCATTAATGTTGCCAAATTATTTATTTATCTGCAGACTAAGTCTATATCTTTATTTATGCTATGATTATGATAATTAACCATAATACACTTAAAGATAGGTCTGTAACACACAGGTCTGTGCCATTGCAACAGTAGTGGACCCAGAGTGGGGGTTTATGGGATTCAAATGCCCTCTCCTTGGGCCTGTAGATTTTCATCTAGGAAATAAAGACTCAAATCTTGGAATCAAAAATGTTAAATTTAAAAACAGTAGTTGCCCGGCTACCTTTTTTTGGAAAAAAAAAATAGTGGAATTGAAGAAATGTTGGAAATTTTTTTTTTCAAATCTTGGGGAAAAAAAAATTTGAAGTTGAAAAAAAAAGTTGTCCACTTTTTGCAGGACAACAATATAAGTACATTGTGCGAATTTGGCGGTTGTGGGTCACCCAGACGCCTCATAAGAGGGACCGAATAATCCAGAATAGTGCCTTTATATAGCAAGAGGCAGTTTTTATCATTCACGAAAAATGTCTGGTCACGTTTTCGACCACTTCTGGATCAAGCACGTCTTAGTTTTCCCCGACCCCCCCCCCCCCCCAAATGACTTTTAACAGAACAAGGCCTCTGCATACGTGTTGCTGTTGCCATAGTCTGTTGTTGTAGTTTGGCCTCTATAGATTGTATAGTGTCTTTGGTCAATGTATTTCTGACTTTATTTAGAAAATTATCCAATTGCATTATGTCCTACTTTCTTCTGAGATTCATTTCAAATGTTGACAGTAATTCGCTTTAATAACCCTTAGTAGAAAATCTCAGACATAGTAACTTGATACTCTCCAGTTTCTCTACGTGATATAAACATTTTGGTCTACTTCTTTCAAAAAATAAGAGCCCACAACATGTTTTCCTTTATAGCTCTTTATATAATTTCAGGGAGAAATGATTGCTCCAGACCACTATTCTCATGTAGAGCTAAACAATAGATACATTGTATGCTTACTACAGGGAAACAAGAAGTGCAACAAACTGCCCATGTGTTTGGTGCTCAAGTGGCTTTGCCACGTCACAAATTTTCACACATGACTGAGCAAATTCAGTGTATCACACTTTAGGATTATTCTTGTTTATAATACAGAGAAACAACACCACCTTCTACAATAACCCGATAATTTATGTTATGCTTTGAAGCAACTGTCATCGACAACTGAAACTTATTGGAAGTGCACACTGAATGGACTTGCCACATGTTCAAGGGCGAACTGGGGGGGTGGGGTCCCTCTCCCTAAAAATTATTTCATTATTATAGGCCTACTATTGAAAATCAATACTATACAGTGCAGTTCCAAAGATATTCCATTTGAATGGAGGAAGTCTATATCTTGAAATTTGAACAAATATCTGTGACTCGGCATATGTCATGGCAATGAGGTGAAAGATGGTGCGCACTGCCGTTCAAGATAGGTCCAGCAGTTGATCTGCCAAGAGCTGGGATCAAACCTGGTACCCATCGATTGGAAGTCCATAGCACTACCAACTGAGCTGACCCCTTCTCAATACTGGACAAGAGGAATAATTTATTGCATTCCAATGAGAATATTCTTTCTGGGTAAAATGAATTATCATTTGGCAATACATATATACAAATTTGTCGTATACAAAAATTAGGATTTGGTGTTGTACCAATTTTTGTGCTCTTGTATAATGGTTATCATTTGGAGAAATCCCTCATTTATTTATTTAAAAAATAATAATTCCAAGCCCCCCTCCCCCCCAAGACCAAAAGGTGGCCCCTTACATAAGCATTATCAACGAACTAATGGATTAAAGTGAAGTGTTGTCTTCAGCTTCGGAAATATTTACACTCAGTGCTCAACGGTGCATAGAAAAATTGCTCGTTACAAGACCCACTTGTGCAACTAACCATATGATCTCTTCATTGCACTTCTTGATTCCCTGTAGTAACGCACAGTCAAACTGAAATGCCAACAGTCTATCTGGCACAGCGGGAATCTTCTGACTCGCTACTATGCATGTAATTTTGTAAAGTAGATTCACTATCAAGGAAAAGCAATCCATTTATTGGCTTTGATGACAATTTTAAAATAATATGTAAATGGCACTGCCATGAAATTCGCGCAGCACCTCAAAGTTTTAGGACTTACAATTTTACAATAACTTTTATTTCTATTTTATATTCAATGTATAAAGGCAGTTATGCAACTGTTTCAAAAAAGATATGTAGAAAGACAGATAAATGTAGAAAAGTAGATAGATAAAATATGCAATAGATATAGTGTAGATAGATAGATGGATAGATAGATAGATCTATAGATAGATAGATAGATAGATAGATAAATAGATAGATAGATAGATAGATAGATAGACAGATAGATAGATAGATAGATAGAAAGGTAGATAGAAAGGTAGATAGAAAGGTAGATAGATAGAGATATTACATAGATAAATAGGCCTAATATTGATAGACTGATCAATAATCATCTCAATGGTAAAAGGCAGACAATACTGAAGGCTGCCAAATTTAAGTCTAGGTTAGATTTTTGACATTAATTGCATAATAACATAATAGTAATAGAAACAATAACATGATTTGCAAGTAAATTAATTGCTCACTGTTACATAATCATAAGTTTATAATGATTACGTAACTTTAATTGTGTTATGTCTTCTTGTTGTCTGTTTTGAAATGAAATAAATCACTTGTTAACAATTCAATTTAGCTTGTCAAGGCTAATAATTAACTGTTCCATAAAAATTATAGGTACAGGAAATATTACTGGAGAAAATTGAATTTTTAAGACACTTTTGAAGACGAATTATGTTATTTTTTTAATATATGAAACTAAATCATTGATAAGAAGCAGGGCCTACTTGACCTAAATTCTCCATTGGAAGTCTCAGGTCAGGTCAAGGCTGACCGTTATGATGTCTTTTTCCTCGTCCATGGTAAAATACATTATTGGGAGTTACAGACTTACAGTCACAACCCATATTCATAGTTTTCTCATTTCCAGCAAATTTAAATTCAACAACATAATATAATGTAGTGTCAACAAATTCAGGTGACATTTTATTCATTACTTGAGTGACACACTGTCCTATAAATAACACACTTCTATTAATGGAGCCTGTGACCAATGGGTATACAACAGTGCTACCAAATTTTAAAATCATTGAGAGAACTCAAGGAAAATATAATGATTGTGATCAGGTGAGTGTCCTGCCAATACTACAGCTTTAATAGGGCTTCAGACACAGTATGTGGCCTACTGCTTGTCACTGCAACAATTATAAATTTCTAATTTGTAATCAAACACCTGAGTGTAGAACCTTCTGTAACACCACAGTTCCACAGTTCCTACAGGTCAATGAACTTCCTGCATCGAGTTATTTCTATACCTGCGAAGATATAAAAGCATTTCAAAAACAAGTTCCATCATATGACTTCATTTATATAAGCGTCATTAATCTCATTCCCGCCAAGAACACCAAGCCTTCCGGCCAATTTTGTTTATTTTTATAGTTCATCTGCGCTCTCAGAGAAGATGGTTCCTGAAGGAGCTATAGCCCACCATTAAGTTTCTTCGTAGCCCCTAAAAAGTTTTCTAGGTCTCAAAAAAGCTGTAATGTCGACATTTAAGGTTCCCATCATCTGAGGTACCAGCATTAAGTGAGTGTTTGATAGCACCTTTGACAAATTAATGACATTAATTTTATTAAGGCTGCTTCTGTTTAAGTGTGTTAATATCTTCGCAGTTTGAGCTTAGCACCTGGAAATAGCAGTCAACTGTCATTCTTTAAGACAACTTTGCAGCGAATACATGCATTGAGAAAGTGAGACTTGTTCTTCTATTTTGTAGGAATTCAGTATACATGCATTGTAAATGTTTTACAATTTACATTCAAGACAAAAATTACGTGGAGCACTAGAGGAACCTGATGATATTATAATATTTAGCATTCACCAATACTTGGTGAATGGTATTGTTTTTGCTCTTATTATTATTCTTCACCCCACCTAAAATTGGAGAAAGTTAATGAAAGTTGGTGGATAGGTAGTCCTAAGTGAGAGGAGAAGTTGTGCAAAATTTTTTTGACCTTGACCTATTTTTCGAGGTCAGAGGTCACCTCAAAGTCAAATTTTCCAAAATTTCAAAGTGGATTATCTCTTTTAATATCATTGTTAGAAAATTAGGACTTAGGAACCTTTATATAAACATGTGTTGCTACATTTTTGGCCTATATCGTTTATTGGGAGATGAGGGTAAAGGGGTATTTACCCCCTTTTGACAAAAACCAGTTGCCCATGTTTTCAGAGAAAACTATAATGGCTAGAGGCTGGGTTTTTGCTGTAATTGATAGCCTGACTACTCATCCAGGGTAAGACACCTTTTATATTTTGATCAAACAAGGGGTTTTTGAGTTATGGGACTTTCAAAAATGGGGGTTTTGTCCAAAAAGTGAAAACATTTTTTAACTTTGGTTTCAATGGAGGGAATTTCATGAAACTTGGTGTGTATATAGTATTCATGAATTACAGACACATTATAAAATAAAAATGACGTTTTTGGGGTAATTACCCCAAAAGGAGTGATTGACTATAACTTGTGATTAAAATGGACGAATTTCTCCAAATTTTGCACAAGTCCAGTATATTGACATGGGGACATAATGCAAGTATGATTTTGATGTCAAGGGGTAATTTACCCCCTTATTCTGGATCGAAAGGGGTGAATATGTGTTTTGAGCAGTTATTGTGTATTGAATGATACAATAGGCATCGTTTGAGACTTTCCTTCGTGCTGTGGATGTTCCTGGATAAAAATTGTCGTTTTTAGGTAATTACCCCAAAAAGGGGTAAAAAGTCATAACTTTTGATTGACTTGGACGATTTTCTCCAAATTTTGCACAGGGTTAGTATCTTGACATTGGGACATAACGCAAGTACGATTTTGATGTCATGGGGTAATTTACCCCCATATTCAAGATTGAAATGGGTGAATATGTGTTTTGAGCAGGTCTTATCTTTGCAATGGTATAATAGGCATCGGTTGGGACTTTACTTCACAATACAGATGTCTTTAGGTGAAAATTGTCATTTTAAGGTAATTACCCCAAAAAGGGGGTAAATATTGATAACTTTTGATTGACTTGGACGATTTTCTTCAAATTTTGCACAGGTTTAGTATCTTGACATTGGGACATAATGCAAGTATGATTTTGATGTCATGGGGTAATTTACCCCCATATTCAAGATCGAAAGGGGTGAATCTGTATTTTGAGCAGTTCTTGTCTTTCCAATTGTACAAATGGCATCGGTTGGGACTTTACTTCACACCATTGATGTTTTTGGGTTAAAATTGCCATTTTTAGGTAAAAACCCCCAAAAAGGGGTAAATATTCATAACTTTTGACTGACTTGGACGATTTCCTTCAAATTTTGCACAAGTTTAGTATCTTGACATGGGGACATAATGCAAGTACGATATGGATGTCATGGGGTTATTTACCCCCATATTCTGGATTGAAGGGGGTGAATATGTGTTTTGAGCAGTTCTTATCTTTGCAATGGTATAACAGGCATCGGTTGGAACTTTACTTCACACCATTCATGTGTTTGGGTTAAAATTGCTGTTTTTAGGTAATTACCCCAAAGGGGGTTGATATTCATAACTTTTGATTGACTTGGACGATTTCTTTCAAATTTTGCACAAGTTTAGTATCTTGACATGGGCACATTATGCAAGTATGATTTTGATGTCATGGGTTAATTTACCCCCATATTCATGATCGAAAGTGGCGAATATGTGTTATGAGTGGTTCTTATATTTGCAATGGTTTAACAGGCATCGGTCGGGACTTTACTTCACACCATTGATGTTTTTGGGTTAAAATTGCCGTTTTTAGGTTATTACCCCAAAAAAGGGGTAAATATTCATAACTTTTGATTGACTTGGACGATTTTCTTCAAATTTTGCACAGGTTTAGTATCTTGCATGGGGACATAATTCAAGTTTGACTTTGATGTCACGGGGTAATTTACCCTCAAAATCAATGCCGAAAGGGATGAACAAGTATTTTGAGCAGTTTTTGTGTTTTCAGTGGTATATTCGGTTATGTGTTTCCATTGATTTTTCGTATGAATTGTTCAATCTTTTGCCTGCAAGCCCACGTATTCGATGTCGAATCATTTCCTACCTTTTCAAAGGTTGCCTTCTAGTTACCATTAGCTTCTACAACTCCCACTAACTGGCATTGTTAATAGTTGTTAACGTTAGATGTGTTTCTTAGTCTAAGTCCTGAAAGTTTAAATATAGGTAGCACTAGTCTACAATTTGTCCCGTTTACCTTACTATTTAATCATAGATGAAAGGTGATGTCATAATCTTAAAAAAATTAGACTGGTGAATGCTCATTCCCGATAAATTTATTGGGAATAATTGAGAACTAGTTAAACTTCACCTATACCATAGGTGAAGTTTCTTGTTTTCGTAAATATTTTTATTATTATTATTTTTCTTTCCGAAAAATGTTCTCGAAAAATTTTCAAATAATTTGTGTACATAGTCCTATGTGACCTAATTAAATTGTCCAATGTAACCCTATACCTCTGACCTATTTTTCAAGGTCATTGACCCCTTTGAAATAAATTTTTTCTATATTTCAATTGACCATTACTCATATATTAACTGATCAATTATAATTTCCTAATAAACTATATATAATAGACTTATACTAAATAAACTGACCTAATTTTCAAAAGTATAGGTCAAGGTCGAGGTCATACTGGTCAATTTTTACTCTCAGAGGTTTGCGCGCCTGATCTCTATATAAGCAACTTCGAAAATTGCAGAATTCAAGCCAATTGTTACAGTAAATGACTAATCCATGGCAAGCGATCATTTTTATGATGATATCATGCTTAGTTATTTAATTATGGAATTTTTAGTGTCAACCGCGTCGTCAAAACTGGTGACCTTGATTACTTGACACTGAAATATCGATTTTAGGCCAATAAAATGCATTGTGAACCCCCCCAAATATGCCCATAAAACCTCCATAGCCACCTTCAAATTTGACCTTAACCTCATTTTTCAAGGTCATTTGACCTGTTTAATGTTCAAATCACTCGATTTTCAAAAATTCCAACAATTATGTTATTTCCAGCATATTGGGTTCATAATTTAAAGTATAATAGCCAGGAGCTATATTGTTGGAACCCTGAAATCGGAATTGATTTATCTCTTCATGCTGATTTATAAAAAAATTCCAAATATGGCATACCGCGCGACATGAAAAATTAGCCTATTTTTGCCAATTAGAGTGGTAAATATTGATCCTACATAGCTCAAATAATGAAATGACCCCCCCTAAGTCATACACCCCGAATCTGTAGAAATTATAGATTTTGACCTTGAAAGGTATTTTCAAGGTCAAAATCAAGGTCAAATATTTGACAAAATTGGATATTTGAGATATTTAATTTTTTTTAAGTGGGAAATAATGAAGGGATTTTTACAGTCTTTTCATAGGTCAGTCCTACAATACCCTAGAAGAAATTTGTAAAGTTTTAAGTCCATCGGATTGACCTACATTGCACAATAAATGTCACAAGGTCAAAAAATTACTGCAAAATTGACCCTCTCATTTTCCAATTTCACACTTGTACCCAAACTTTGATGGTCTGTATCTCCGGTTCTAATTAAGCTACAGAAAAACTGAAAGCATATTCAAAAAGCCCAAATTCTCCTCTAGTATTCATTTTCTATACATTTTAACGTATCTCTGCTAGTTAAAAAGATCGCCGGACCCTGAAAAATATATGTTTTCGGGCAAGATTTCACCAATTTACATTTTTTTGACAAAGAAGTCAGTCTTCAAAAAATTTGATAATATTTCGAGATATAGTCCTAACATATTTACAGTATTTTGTGCTATTTTAAGTCTCTCCTTCAAACCGTTTACCTTTGGGAGCAATTTGGAGTTCAAAACTTGATATTTTCAGAGTCTATTTTTCGGTGAAATTTCATATCTTTACCATTACTTCAATAAACTCTATCTCGGGGTTCTAATAAAGTCATATGAATGATACAAGCCGTTTTGGAAAGCTCAGATTCTCCACTTATTCTAATTTGTGTACATTTTGTTGTGTCGTGAACAGGTAAAAAGATCGGTCAACCCTGAAAAATTCATCTTTTCCTCACCTAACCGAATGACTGTACTCAGACTGGAACACCAGTGATTACTAAAATTTGTGTAGTAATTGCCTAAAAGATGTCAATAAACTAATTTTAAACTAAAGTAAACTAAATAAATTAAACTAAACTAAATAAACTAAGCTAAACATGCATTCACCGGGAAAGGGGGGGCTGTCCGGTAGCTTCATTAACTTGTGCATTGCAATATATCACAAATAAATAAGGTACATTTTTTATGTTATTTTTTGTACCATTTTATACAATATTTTTGATACTATTTTATATTTTATTCATATAATATTTTATATATTATTTTATATCTTGCTTATATACTTGTTTATATACTTGTTTATATACTTGTTTATATACTTATATACATTTAGACTATTTTCACCCACTGAACTAAATAAACTAAACTAAACATGGGCATTCACTGAGCAAGCTGCTTAAACATGTACAATATACCTTCATATACTTGTTCGTATACTTGTTTATTTTTATACTTAAACATATTTAGACTATTTTCACCAACTGCTCGGTGAAGTTTTATTACTGCTAGCGGTTATCGGAATCTAGTTATTAAACTTCACCTATACCATAGGTGAAGTTTCTTGTTTTCGTAAATATTTATTATTATTATTATTATTATTATTATTATTATAAAGTCGACCGAATCAATAATATAGATAGAGAGAATCAGACTTGGTGATGGAAAACGGAGCATATCTCAGCTTCTGTTCAACCAATCTTTATGATCTAAACGCCGTTGGAATCTGCATAAAAGACCCAATTATAAACAATAAGCACAAATCGATTATCTGAAGTAAAAAATTTGACAAATTGTAGCTAGATTATAGCACTAAGGTCAAAATTTAGCACCCTGAAAAGCTTTACGGATTGAACTGACGGCTCATCAAAGGGAGCTTTTTGGTAAAAAAAAAAGTGCTATCTAGTTCCAAGTGTCGACAAAAAAAAAAAAAATTTGGTTGAGCCCTGTCCAGGCACTGTGACACATCTTTCACTCAGGGCATGAAATTCACACAAAAGTTATTCAAAGGCCTAAAATGGCATGAAAATTTGACCATCAAACCTCAATAATTCACAATTAAGAAATGGATGGATTATTGGAGCTTTACGTCCGGTATTTGTGCACTTGGTAGCCTAATTAGAACAGGAGTAGGACACAGCAATGAGGCGAGGGACGATTGACAGACGCGCCCAGCAATAGTCCGGTTGGCCCTGAAAGAGCTGGTTTCGAACCCTGGACCCAGCGATTGGCATCCCCAGCATGCAACCACTGAGCTAGACCCCCCCCCCATCAAAACTAACATACCTTTAAGGTGACATTGTTGCGGCTGCCAAAAGAGATTAATTCTAAATACAATGCAAGCTAAATGTCACGGATGCAAAGAAAGGAGGCAAAAAAAAAAAGTTTACATGGAATTACTTTGATTGAAAAAAGATGGTGAGATGATTGCTGGTTTCAAAGAGTGAACAGTGAGAGTAATTGGGGGGGGGGGGGTAACATAACACAGCAATATATGGAATTATCTTTTTGTTTCAAAAAAAAAAAAAAAAAAAAAATTGAGTCCAACACTTTTTGCAAAAATTTTGCGCGAAAACGCAAATATCTCATAAAGTAGAAGAGATATCAGCATCTGGTTTTAACCACTCCTATGACACTTTGTTTCTTCATCTTTTTGTGCCATAAATTTTGCAAATTTCTCAAAGAGCAATGCATGCCAATGACTTAAAAAAGTTTTTTCAAAAAAAATGTATTGGAAAAAGTTTTGAAGAAAACCCTTTGATATTGCATAAACCTGGTCCCAGAACAAAACGACTGGGTGAAAAAATATATGGTTTGTGAAACTTGAACGATTCCCCTACTTATGCATTTTGCCACCCAAAAAATTTCAAAAATGAGGGGTAAAAAAATTTTAAACTTTCTTTGGAATTTAAAATGTACCTGAACATGAAAGTTCATTACAAACGAAGCATAGCTGCACTTTTTCCACGCCGGTACTATAATCGACTGCGACGCTATGAGGAAAAGAGTGAAAAACGTGCTTTTCGCTATTTCTTCAATAACTTAAAAACCGCAACGGGGATTTTGACGAAAATTTGTCAGAAAAGACTTCAAATGTGTCATGTTGCCTCTGTCAGATTTGGAAATTTTAGCTTTAATAGTTACCGAGTTACTGATTTTTAAATATGGTATGTTGAAGAGCCCCCTAGTGGCCAAAATCTACATGGAGATTCCGAGGTAAAATGTTTCACTACATTAGTAAAGAGGACCAACAGAACAATCACTCACAAGAAGAACCGCTAAGTCAATGCATTTGGTAATTCCAAAAATAGATAAAACCTCCTTTTTTGAATTTTCTATGAAATATTCTAAAATCTTTAGGAAACTGGTTAGAAGCCTGGAAATGGCAGCAAAAGATGCATTGTAGTTGGGTTCATATGTCTATCAAAAAACATTCATACCCTAAGAGGGAACGATTTTGAATTGTGACCATTTTTCCAAAAGTAGCGTTTTACAAAGCCCCATCTAAGCGTGCAACTCCTGGTACTTGTTACATGTTATAGGTGGCGCTGTGGCATGGTTGGTAAATTTTATGCCCCCCCCCAATTTCTGCATAGATGGACTGAGCAATTTCCCTTCTTTATGTTACTGTCATTTTTAAACAATTCAAACATTTTCAATTGCCTAATTATGAGATTCATCTCAGAATTGGGCACAATAGCTTGCTGGGCTGGGGGGGGGGGTTCCCAGACTTGGAGCCACAGAATTCCTTGGTTACCTTTATGAATAAGGTCTAAATAATTATTCAAAGCAGTCAACATCATAAAACTTGTTCTACAGGTCCAGTTGCTAGGGAATCACAAGGGAATTCCCATTTATTGACATTTGAATTTTGAAAGCAGCAATCTGATTGGCTGATAAATAAAACCCCTGAATTCAACAATTCATAATTGTCCAATGTAATAATTTTTTGTAGAATTTTTGTCTTTGAGCACCACTCAATTTTCCCTGAAAATTTTGTGAAGATAAACACAGTGCATCACCCTTTATTATTGCAATTATTATTAATATAACTATATTATTGGTAATAAAGTCGACCGAATCAATAATATAGATAGAGAGAATCAGACTTGGTGATGGAAAACGGAGCATATCTCAGCTTCTGTTCTACCAATCTTTATGATCTAAACGCCGTTGGAATCTGCATAAAAGACCCAATTATAAACAATAAGCACAAATCGATTATCTGAAGTAAAAAATTTGACAAATTGTAGCTAGATTATAGCACTAAGGTCAAAATTTAGCACCCTGAAAAGCTTTACGGATTGAACTGACGGCTCATCAAAGGGAGCTTTTTGGTAAAAAAAAAAGTGCTATCTAGTTCCAAGTGTCGACAAAAAAAAAAAAAAATTTGGTTGAGCCCTGTCCAGGCACTGTGACACATCTTTCACTCAGGGCATGAAATTCACACAAAAGTTATTCAAAGGCCTAAAATGGCATGAAAATTTGACCATCAAACCTCAATAATTCACAATTAAGAAATGGATGGATTATTGGAGCTTTACGTCCGGTATTTGTGCACTTGGTAGCCTAATTAGAACAGGAGTAGGACACAGCAATGAGGCGAGGGACGATTGACAGACGCGCCCAGCAATAGTCCGGTTGGCCCTGAAAGAGCTGGTTTCGAACCCTGGACCCAGCGATTGGCATCCCCAGCATGCAACCACTGAGCTAGACCCCCCCCCCATCAAAACTAACATACCTTTAAGGTGACATTGTTGCGGCTGCCAAAAGAGATTAATTCTAAATACAATGCAAGCTAAATGTCACGGATGCAAAGAAAGGAGGCAAAAAAAAAAAGTTTACATGGAATTACTTTGATTGAAAAAAGATGGTGAGATGATTGCTGGTTTCAAAGAGTGAACAGTGAGAGTAATTGGGGGGGGGGGGTAACATAACACAGCAATATATGGAATTATCTTTTTGTTTCAAAAAAAAAAAAAAAAAAAAATTGAGTCCAACACTTTTTGCAAAAATTTTGCGCGAAAACGCAAATATCTCATAAAGTAGAAGAGATATCAGCATCTGGTTTTAACCACTCCTATGACACTTTGTTTCTTCATCTTTTTGTGCCATAAATTTTGCAAATTTCTCAAAGAGCAATGCATGCCAATGACTTAAAAAAGTTTTTTCAAAAAAAATGTATTGGAAAAAGTTTTGAAGAAAACCCTTTGATATTGCATAAACCTGGTCCCAGAACAAAACGACTGGGTGAAAAAATATATGGTTTGTGAAACTTGAACGATTCCCCTACTTATGCATTTTGCCACCCAAAAAATTTCAAAAATGAGGGGTAAAAAAATTTTAAACTTTCTTTGGAATTTAAAATGTACCTGAACATGAAAGTTCATTACAAACGAAGCATAGCTGCACTTTTTCCACGCCGGTACTATAATCGACTGCGACGCTATGAGGAAAAGAGTGAAAAACGTGCTTTTCGCTATTTCTTCAATAACTTAAAAACCGCAACGGGGATTTTGACGAAAATTTGTCAGAAAAGACTTCAAATGTGTCATGTTGCCTCTGTCAGATTTGGAAATTTTAGCTTTAATAGTTACCGAGTTACTAATTTTTAAATATGGTATGTTGAAGTGCCCCCTAGTGGCCAAAATCTACATGGAGATTCCGAGGTAAAATGTTTCACTACATTAGTAAAGAGGACCAACAGAACAATCACTCACAAGAAGAACCGCTAAGTCAATGCATTTTGTAATTCCAAAAATAGATAAAACCTCCTTTTTTGAATTTTCTATGAAATATTCTAAAATCTTTAGGAAACTGGTTAGAAGCCTGGAAATGGCAGCAAAAGATGCATTGTAGTTGGGTTCATATGTCTATCAAAAAACATTCATACCCTAAGAGGGAACGATTTTGAATTGTGACCATTTTTCCAAAAGTAGCGTTTTACAAAGCCCCATCTAAGCGTGCAACTCCTGTTACTTGTTACATGTTATAGGTGGCGCTGTGGCATGGTTGGTAAATTTTATGCCCCCCCCCCCAATTTCTGCATAGATGGACTGAGCAATTTCCCTTCTTTATGTTACTGTCATTTTTAAACAATTCAAACATTTTCAATTGCCTAATTATGAGATTCATCTCAGAATTGGGCACAATAGCTTGCTGGGCTGGGGGGGGGGTTTCCCAGACTTGGAGCCACAGAATTCCTTGGTTACCTTTATGAATAAGGTCTAAATAATTATTCAAAGCAGTCAACATCATAAAACTTGTTCTACAGGTCCAGTTGCTAGGGAATCACAAGGGAATTCCCATTTATTGACATTTGAATTTTGAAAGCAGCAATCTGATTGGCTGATAAATAAAACCCCTGAATTCAACAATTCATAATTGTCCAATGTAATAATTTTTTGTAGAATTTTTGTCTTTGAGCACCACTCAATTTTCCCTGAAAATTTTGTGAAGATAAACACAGTGCATCACCCTTTATTATTGCAATTATTATTAATATAACTATATTATTAAACTTCACCTATACCATAGGTGAAGTTTCTTATTTTCGTAAATATTTTTATTATTAAACTTCACCTATACCATAGGTGAAGTTTCTTGTTTTCGTAAATATTTTTATTATTATTATTATTATTATTATTATTATTTTTCTTTCCGAAAAATGTTCTCGAAAAATTTTCAAATAATTTGTGTACATAGTCCTATGTGACCTAATTAAATTGTCCAATGTAACCCTATACCTCTGACCTATTTTTCAAGGTCATTGACCCCTTTGAAATAAATTTTTTCTATATTTCAATTGACCATTACTCATATATTAACTGATCAATTATAGTTTCCTAATAAACTATATATAATAGACTTATACTAAATAAACTGACCTAATTTTCAAAAGTATAGGTCAAGGTCAAGGTCATACAGGTCAATTTTTACTCTCAGAGGTTTGCGCGCCTGATCTCTATATAAGCAACTTCGAAAATTGCAGAATTCAAGCCAATTGTTACAGTAAATGACTAATCCATGGTAAGCGATCATTTTTATGATGATATCATGCTTAGTTATTTAATTATGGAATTTTTAGTGTCAACCGCGTCGTCAAAACTGGTGACCTTGATTACTTGACACTGAAATATCGATTTTAGGCCAATAAAATGTATTGTGAACCCCCCAAATATGCCCATAAAACCTCCATAGCCACCTTCAAATTTGTCCTTAACCTCATTTTTCAAGGTCATTTGACCTGTTTAATGTTCAAATCACTCGATTTTCAAAAATTCCAACAATTATGTTATTTCCAGCATATCGGGTTCATATTTTAAATTGTAATAGCCAGGAGCTCTATTGTTGGAACCCTGAAATCGGAATTGATTTATCTCTTCATGCTGATTTATAAAAAAATTCCAAATACGGCATACCGCGCGACATGAAAAATTAGCCAATTTTTGCCAATTTGAGAGGTAAATATTGATCCTACATAGTTCAAATAATGAAATGACCCCCCCTAAGTCATACACCGCGAATCTGTAGAAATTATAGATTTTGACCTTGAAAGGTATTTTCAAGGTCAAAATCAAGGTCAAATATTTGACAAAATTGGATATTTGAGATATTTAATTTTTTTTAAGTAGGAAATAATAAAGGGATTTTTACAGTCTTTTCACAGGTCAGTCCTGCAATACCCTAGAAGAAATGTGTAAAGTTTTAAGTCCATCGGATTGACCTACATTGCACAATAAATGTCACAAGGTCAAAAAATTACTGCAAAATTGACCCTCTCATTTTCCAATTTCGCACTTGCACCCAAACTTTGATGGTCTGTATCTCCGGTTCTAATTAAGCTACAGAAAAACTGAAAGCATATTCAGAAAGTCCAAATTCTCCTCTAGTATTCATTTTCTATACATTTTAACGTATCTCTGCTAGTTAAAAAGATCGCCGGACCCTGAAAAATACATGTTTTCGGTCAAGATTTCACCAATTTACATTTTTTTGACAAAGAAGTCAGTCTTCAAAAAATTTGATAATATTTCGAGATATAGTCCTAACATATTTACAGTATTTTGTGCAATTTTAAGTCTCTCCTTCAAACCGTTTACCTTTGGGAGCAATTTGGAGTTCAAAACTTGATATTTTCAGAGTCAATTTTTCGGTGAAATTTCATATTTTTACCATTACTTCAATCAACTCTATCTCGGGTTCTAATAAAGTCATATGAATGATACAAGCCGTTTTGGAAAAGCTCAGATTCTCCTCTTATTCTAATTTGTGTACATTTTGTTGTGTCGTGAACAGGTAAAAAGATCGGTCAACCCTGAAAAATTCATCTTTTCCTCACCTAACCGAATGACTACTCAGACTGGAACACCAGTGATTACTAAAATTTGTGCAGTAATTGCCTAAAAGATGTCAATAAACTAATTTTAAACTAAAGTAAACTAAATAAATTAAACTAAACTAAATAAACTAAGCTAAACATGCATTCACCGGGAAAGGGGGGCTGTCCGCTAGCTTCATTAACTTGTGCATTGCAATATATCACAAATAAATAAGGTACATTTTTTATGCTATTTTTTGTACCATTTTATACAATATTTTTGATACTATTTCATATTTTATTCATATAATATTTTATATATTATTTTATATCTTGCTTATATATATACTTGTTTATATACTTGTTTATATACTTGTTTATATACTTATATACATTTAGACTATTTTCACCCACTCAACTAAATAAACTAAACTAAACATGGGCATTCACTGAGCAAGCTGCTTAAACATGTACAATATACCTTCATATACTTGTTCATATACTTGTTTATTTTTATACTTAAACATATTTAGACTATTTTCACCAACTGCTCGGTGAAGTTTTATTACCGCTAGCGGTTATCGGAATCTAGTTATTATTATTATTTTTCTTTCCGAAAAATGTTCTCGAAAAATTTTCAAATAATTTGTGTACATAGTCCTATGTGACCTAATTAAATTGTCCAATGTAACCCTATA
Organism: Platynereis dumerilii; assembly: GCA_026936325.1. Taxonomy (NCBI): domain Eukaryota; kingdom Metazoa; phylum Annelida; class Polychaeta; order Phyllodocida; family Nereididae; genus Platynereis; species Platynereis dumerilii. The sequence continues at coordinate 36,594,301 of JAPTHN010000002.1, read as the reverse complement.
CCTCTGACCTATTTTTCAAGGTCATTGACCCCTTTGAAATAAATTTTTTCTATATTTCAATTGACCATTACTCATATAGTAACTGATCAATTACAGTTTCCTCATAAACTGTATATAATAGACTTATACTAAATAAACTGACCTAATTTTCAAAAGTATAGGTCAAGGTCGAGGTCATACAGGTCAATTTTTACTCTCAGAGGTTTGCGCGCCTGATCTCTATATCAGCAACTTCGAAAATTGCAGAATTCAAGCCAGTTGTTACAGTAAATGACTAATCCATGGTAAGCGATCATTTTTATTATGATATCATGCTTAGTTATTTAATTATGGAATTTTTAGTGTCAACCGCGTCGTCAAAACTGGTGACCTTGATTACTTGACACTGAAATATCGATTTTAGGCCAATAAAATGTATTGTGAACCCCCCCAAATATGCCCATAAAACCTCCATAGCCACCTTCAAATTTGACCTTAACCTCATTTTTCAAGGTCATTTGACCTGTTTAATGTTCAAATCACTCGATTTTCAAAAATTCCAACAATTATGTTATTTCCAGCATATTGGGTTCATAATTTAACGTATAATAGCCAGGAGCTATATTGTTGGAACCCTGAAATCGGAATTGATTTATCTCTTCATGCTGATTTATAAAAAAATTCCAAATATGGCATACCGCGCGACATGAAAAATTAGCCTATTTTTGCCAATTAGAGAGGTAAATATTGATCCTACATAGCTCAAATAATGAAATGACCCCCCCTAAGTCATACACCCCGAATCTGTAGAAATTATAGATTTTGACCTTGAAAGGTATTTTCAAGGTCAAAATCAAGGTCAAATATTTGACAAAATTGGATATTTGAGATATTTAATTTTTTTTAAGTGGGAAATAATGAAGGATTTTTACAGTCTTTTCATAGGTCAGTCCTACAATACCCTAGAAGAAATGTGTAAAGTTTTAAGTCCATCGGATTGACCTACATTGCACAATAAATGTCACAAGGTCAAAAAATTACTGCAAAATTGACCCTCTCATTTTCCAATTTCACACTTGTACCCAAACTTTGATGGTCTGTATCTCCGGTTCTAATTAAGCTACAGAAAAACTGAAAGCATATTCAGAAAGCCCAAATTCTCCTCTAGTATTTGTTTTCTATGCATTTTAACGTATCTCTGCTAGTTAAAAAGATCGCCGGACCCTGAAAATTTCATGTTTGCGGTCAAGATTTCACCAATTTACATTTTTTTGACAAAGAAGTCAGTCTTCAAAAAATTTGATAATATTTCGAGATATAGTCCTAACATATTTACAGTATTTTGTGCTATTTTAAGTCTCTCCTTCAAACCGTTTACCTTTGGGAGCAATTTGGAGTTCAAAACTTGATATTTTCAGAGTCAATTTTTCGGTGAAATTTCATATCTTTACCATTACTTCAATCAACTCTATCTCGGGTTCTAATAAAGTCATATGAATGATACAAGCCGTTTTGGAAAGCTCAGATTCTCCTCTTATTCTAATTTGTGTACATTTTGTTGTGTCGTGAACAGGTAAAAAGATCGGTCAACCCTGAAAAATTCATCTTTTCCTCACCTAACCGAATGACTGTACTCAGACTGGAACACCAGTGATTACTAAAATTTGTGTAGTAATTGCCTAAAAGATGTCAATAAACTAATTTTAAACTAAAGTAAACTAAATAAATTAAACTAAACTAAATAAACTAAGCTAAACATGCATTCACCGGGAAAGGGGGGGCTGTCCGCTAGCTTCATTAACTTGTGCATTGCAATATATCACAAATAAATAAGGTACATTTTTTATGTTATTTTTTGTACCATTTTATACAATATTTTTGATACTATTTTATATTTTATTCATATAATATTTTATATATTATTTTATATCTTGCTTATATACTTGTTTATATACTTGTTTATATACTTGTTTATATACTTATATACATTTAGACTATTTTCACCCACTGAACTAAATAAACTAAACTAAACATGGGCATTCACTGAGCAAGCTGCTTAAACATGTACAATATACCTTCATATACTTGTTCGTATACTTGTTTATTTTTATACTTAAACATATTTAGACTATTTTCACCAACTGCTCGGTGAAGTTTTATTACCGCTAGCGGTTATCGGAATCTAGTTGGTAATTATTATTATTTTTCTTTCCGAAAAATGTTCTCGAAAAATTTTCAAATAATTTGTGTACATAGTCCTATGTGACCTTATTAAATTGTCCAATGTAACCCTATACCTCTGACCTATTTTTCAAGGTCATTGACCCCTTTGAAATAATTTTTTTCTATATTTCAATTGACCATTACTCATATATTAACTGATCAATTATAATTTCCTAATAAACTATATATAATAGACTTATACTAAATAAACTGACCTAATTTTCAAAAGTATAGGTCAAGGTCGAGGTCATACAGGTCAATTTTTACTCTGAGAGGTTTGCGCGCCTGATCTCTATATAAGCAACTTCGAAAATTGCAGAATTCAAGCCAATTGTTACAGTAAATGACTAATGCAAGGCAAGCGATCATTTTTATGATGATATCATGCTTAGTTATTTAATTATGGAATTTTTAGTGTCAACCGCGTCGTCAAAACTGGTGACCTTGATTACTTGACACTGAAATATCGATTTTAGGCCAATAAAATGTATTGTGAACCCCCCCAAATATGCCCATAAAACCTCCATAGCCACCTTCAAATTTGACCTTAACCTCATTTTTCAAGGTCATTTGACCTGTTTAATGTTCAAATCACTCGATTTTCAAAAATTCCAACAATTATGTTATTTCCAGCATATTGGGTTCATAATTTAAAGTATAATAGCCAGGAGCTATATTGTTGGAACCCTGAAATCGAAATTGATTTATCTCTTCATGCTGATTTATAAAAAAATTCCAAATATGGCATACCGCGCGACATGAAAAATTAGCCTATTTTTGCCAATTAGAGAGGTAAATATTGATCCTACATAGCTCAAATAATGAAATGACCCCCCCTAAGTCATACACCCCGAATCTGTAGAAATTATAGATTTTGACCTTGAAAGGTATTTTCAAGGTCAAAATCAAGGTCAAATATTTGACAAAATTGGATATTTGAGATATTTAATTTTTTTTAAGTGGGAAATAATGAAGGGATTTTTACAGTCTTTTCATAGGTCAGTCCTACAATACCCTAGAAGAAATGTGTAAAGTTTTAAGTCCATCGGATTGACCTACATTGCACAATAAATGTCACAAGGTCAAAAAATTACTGCAAAATTGACCCTCTCATTTTCCAATTTCACACTTGTACCCAAACTTTGATGGTCTGTATCTCCGGTTCTAATTAAGCTACAGAAAAACTGAAAGCATATTCAGAAAGCCCAAATTCTCCTCTAGTATTCATTTTCTATACATTTTAACGTATCTCTGCTAGTTAAAAAGATCGCCGGACCCTGAAAAATATATGTTTTCGGTCAAGATTTCACCAATTTACATTTTTTTGACAAAGAAGTCAGTCTTCAAAAAATTTGATAATATTTCGAGATATAGTCCTAACATATTTACAGTATTTTGTGCTATTTTAAGTCTCTCCCTCAAACCGTTTACCTTTGGGAGCAATTTGGAGTTCAAAACTTGATATTTTCAGAGTCAATTTTTCGGTGAAATTTCATATCTTTACCATTACTTCAATCAACTCTATCTCGGGTTCTAATAAAGTCATATGAATGATACAAGCCGTTTTGGAAAGCTCAGATTCTCCTCTTATTCTAATTTGTGTACATTTTGTTGTGTCGTGAACAGGTAAAAAGATCGGTCAACCCTGAAAAATTCATCTTTTCCTCACCTAACCGAATGACTGTACTCAGACTGGAACACCAGTGATTACTAAAATTTGTGTAGTAATTGCCTAAAAGATGTCAATAAACTAATTTTAAACTAAAGTAAACTAAATAAATTAAACTAAACTAAATAAACTAAGCTAAACATGCATTCACCGGGAAAGGGGGGGCTGTCCGCTAGCTTCATTAACTTGTGCATTGCAATATATCACAAATAAATAAGGTACATTTTTTATGTTATTTTTTGTACCATTTTATACAATATTTTTGATACTATTTTATATTTTATTCATATAATATTTTATATATTATTTTATATCTTGCTTATATACTTGTTTATATACTTGTTTATATACTTGTTTATATACTTATATACATTTAGACTATTTTCACCCACTGAACTAAATAAACTAAACTAAACATGGGCATTCACTGAGCAAGCTGCTTAAACATGTACAATATACCTTCATATACTTGTTCGTATACTTGTTTATTTTTATACTTAAACATATTTAGACTATTTTCACCAACTGCTCGGTGAAGTTTTATTACCGCTAGCGGTTATCGGAATCTAGTTATTATTATTATTATTATTATTTGGCCACCTAAAATTGGAGAAAGTTAATGAAAGTTGGTGGATAGGTAGTCCTAAGTGAGAGGAGAAGTTGTGCAAAATTTTTTTGACATTGACCTATTTTTCAAGGTCAGAGGTCACCTCAAAGTCAAATTTTCCAAAATTTCAAAGTGGATTATCTCTTTTAATATCATTGTTAGAAAATTAGGACTTAGGAACCTTTATATAAACATGTGTTGCTACATTTTTGGCCTATATCGTTTATTGGGAGATGAGGGTAAAGGGGTATTTACCCCCTTTTGACAAAAACCAGTTGCCCATGTTTTCAGAAAAAACTATAATGGCTAGAGGCTTGGTTTTTGCTGTAATTGATAGCCTGACTACTCATCCAGTGCAAGACACCTTTTATATTTTGATCAAAGAAGGGGTTTTTGAGTTATGGGACTTTCAAAAATGGGTGTTTTGTCCAAAAAGTGAAAACATTTTTTAACTTTGGTTTGAATGGAGGGAATTTCATGAAACTTGGTGTGTATATAGTATTCATGAATTACAGACACATTATAAAATAAAAATGACGTTTTGTGGGTAATTACCCCAAAAGGGGTGATTGACTCTAACTTGTGATTAAAATGGACGAATTTCTCCAAATTTTGCACAAGTCCAGTATATTGACATGGGGACATAATGCATGTATGAATTTTATGTCAAGGGGTAATTTACCCCCTTATTCTGGATCGAAAGGGGTGAATATGTGTTTTGAGCAGTTATTGTGTATTGAATGATACAATAGGCATCGTTTGAGACTTTCCTTCGTGCTGTGGATGTTCCTGGATAAAAATTGTCGTTTTTAGGTAATTACCCCAAAAAGGGGTAAAAAGTCATAACTTTTGATTGACTTGGACGATTTTCTCCAAATTTTGCACAGGTTTAGTATCTTGACATTGGGACATAATGCAAGTACGATTTTGATGTCATGGGGTAATTTACCCCCATATTCAAGATCGAAAGGGGTGAATATGTGTTTTGAGCAGTTCTTATCTTTGCAATGGTATAATAGGCATCGGTTGGGACATTACTTCACAATACAGATGTCTTTAGGTGAAAATTGTCATTTTAAGGTAATTACCCCAAAAAGGGGGTAAATATTGATAACTTTTGATTGACTTCGACGATTTTCTTCAAATTTTGCGCAGGTTTAGTATCTTGACATTGGGACGTAATGCAAGTATGATTTTGATGTCATGGGGTAATTTACCCCCATATTCAAGAGCGAAAGGGGCGAATATGTGTTTTGAGCAGTTCTTATCTTTGCAATGGTATAACAGGCATCGGTTGGGACTTTACTTCACACCATTGATGTCTTTGGGTTAAAATTGCCGTTTTTAGGTAAAAACCCCGAAAAAGGGGTAAATATTCATAACTTTTGACTTACTTGGACGATTTCCTTCAAATTTTGCACAAGTTTAGTATCTTGGCATTGGGACATAATGCAAGTACGATTTTGATGTCATGGGGTAATTTACCCCCATATTCTGGATCGAAAGGGGCGAATATGTGTTTTGAGCAGTTCTTATCTTTGCAATGGTATAACAGGCATCGGTTGGGACTTTACTTCACACCATTGATGTTTTTGGGTTAAAATTGCCGTTTTTAGGTAATTACCCCAAAAAAGGGGTAAATATTCATAACTTTGATTGACTTGGACGATTTTCTTCGAATTTTGCACATGTTTAGTATCTTGACATGGGGACATAATGCAAGTACGATATGGATGTCATGGGGTTATTTACCCCCACATTCCGGATCGAAAGGGGTGAATATGTGTGTTGAGCAGTTCTTATCTTTGCAATGGTATAACAGGCATTGGTTGGGACTTTACTTCACACCATTGATGTTTTTGTGTTAAAATTGCCGTTTTTAGGTAATTACCCCAAAAAAGGGGTAAATATTCATAACTTTTGATTGACTTGGACGATTTTCTTCAAATTTTGCACAGGTTTAGTATCTTGACATGGGGACATAATGCAAGTACGATATGGATGTCATGGGGTTATTTACCCCCATATTCAGGATCGAAAGGGGCGAATATGTGTTTTGAGTGGTTCTTATCTTTGCAATGGTATAACAGGCATCGGTTGAGACTTTACTTCACACCATTGATGTGTTTGTGTTAAAATTGCTGTTTTTAGGTAATTACCCCAAAAAGGGGTAGATATTCATAACTTTTGATTGACTTGGACGATTTCCTTCAAATTTTGCACAAGTTTAGTATCTTGACATGGGCACATTATGCAAGTATGATTTTGATGTCATGGGTTAATTTACCCCATATTCAGGATCGAAAGGGGCGAATATGTGTTTTGAGTGGTTCTTATATTTGCATTGGTTTAACAGGCATCGGTTGGGACTTTACTTCACACAATTGATGTTTTTGGGTTAAAATTGCCGTTTGTAGGTAATCACCCCAAAAAAGGGGTAAATATTCATAACTTTTGATTGACTTGGACGATTTTCTTCAAATTTTGCACAGGTTTAGTATCTTGACATGGGGACATAATTCAAGTTTGACTTTGATGTCACGGGGTAATTTACCCTCAAAATCAATGCCGAAAGGGATGAACAAGTATTTTGAGCAGTTTTTGTGTTTTCAATGGTATATTCCGTTATGTGTTTCCATTGATTTTTCGTATGAATTGTTCAATCTTTTGCCTGCAAGCCCACGTATTCCATGTCGAATCATTTCCTACCTTTTCAAAGGTTGCCTGCAAGTTACCATTAGCTTCTACAACTCCCACTAACTGGCCATGTTAATAGTTGTTAACGTTAGATGTCTTTCTTAGTCTAAGTCCTGAAAGTTTAAATATAGGAAGCACTAGTCTACAATTTGTCCCGTTTACCTTACTATTTAATCATAGATGAAAGGTGATGTCATAATCTTAAAAAAATTAGACTTCTAAATTCCAGGTAAAGTCTGGTGAATGCTCATTCCCGATAAATTTATTGGGAATAATTGAGAACTAGTTAATTTTTCAATTTCGTATTTTTTTTTCTACAATTACCAGTTGTAAAAATTGCATTTCGCCCATCTCATGAAGCAATCTTTCGAAAGTGTGCGACCAACCAGAACTATCTATCTTCGCACAGAATATCTGTTCACTACCACAGTTTTCGTACAGTAAGAAGAACCTGTCATGCATCAGAAAACGCATCACAAAAAAAATAGACAATGCTCACATTCATACAAAAGTTATGTTCTGCTTTCTTCCTCAGAATCTTGTCATGTATTGTATGTCAGCAGACGAAAAAAGTGAGTAAATTTTCAACTCTATTTGTCTTTAGAAGAGTAATCAAATTTTCTACTTGAGAGGATAGCAAGACATTGGAAATTGAATTTGATAACGACAAAGCAGTGTTCCTGTTTTATGCACCATCTGCAAAGAATTTAGCTACTGGCAAACCGCAAATGTAAAAAAAAATACTTCGTACCTTCAGAAAGACTCCATCACTTCAAAATAAATTATATTCTACCTAAATTACATTACTGCTGCTAAAAAAGCGATAACGTTAATATGTCATGTGTATACCTTTGGTTTGAGAATCATGGATTTTATCCATAAAGCAATGCATTAACGAATACTTCTCCGGAGTATTGAATCGATGGCTTGTTAGTGGTATTTTCATTCAGAGTTACACTCCATAGCCTCAAAGAGTGTGTTAAATCAGCTAGAACTGCCACTACTCCCTTCAACTGTCAATACATGATGGTCTTCTGAACATCATTCTAATTACAGAAATATAAAGCAACAGAGTGGAGATCCACGTAATGGAAAGGAAAAATTGTAATTGAGTGGAATGATATGAACAGGCAACAAGTGAATACTGTAAAAGTTTAAAATATTATGACACAAGGATCAAATTGGATTTTAAATCACAAATTATTATTATTTACACTCTTAAAACAGATTGGTTGGATATACTTATATATTGGTTGAAAATAACCAATTTTATATGTTGAAATAGGACCAACCAATTCATTGGTTGCAGTCAACAAATCAAGATTTGTTAAGCTACCAACTGATTTGAATTGGTTAATCTCTCTTACTGTTATTTCAACACATGTATGAAATTGGTTAAACATTAACTTTAATAATTGGTTGAATGAAAGAACCTTATTGGTTCATTAGGAATGGGATTATAGTGAGTCAACCTCACGGCCCTAGGACCAACCCTCTGTAGAATTCATTCTGACAGCTTTTATCAAATTGCCATGGTCCATGGCTTACCTGAATAGCTTATATAGTATCTTGTGCAAAATACAGGATGTAAAGCCATTGAACCCACATGCTAAGGACCATACGCCCACCCCAGCCGAATGGCTATTCATAAATAAGGTGTTATTTCACTCATCAAGGGTTTCATTTTTTGAGGGTGGGGGGGGGGGGGTTATTTTTCATTTGTTGGGAAGAGGGTTGTTTGTTGTTGTTTTTGCCTTGAGATCTGAAAAGAGAAAAAAGATTATAGTGACAACAAAAAAACAGTTTATCATAGATAAAGACAGAGAGATGGAGAAAGCTTAGCTATCCACCAGAAGGCACTGGAGATGGCTTTAAAAATCAGTAGACTTTTCTTCCTTGTTTTACCAAGCAGTCTACAGTCCATTCACACCATTAAGATAATAAAATACACTTACCTTGCATAGAAATATTACTGCAATTCTATGTTAACTATGGGACATTCCTACGGGATCTATAACAACTGTATGTGAGTGACTCTTCAAGTTCTTGGTCACCATGGTTCTCCAGCAAACTTTTTAGTCTACCTAATCTTTCACATTCTAAAAGCTATTCACTTAATATTTTTTTGGAAACGGTGTATCTAATTACGTGAGGCATTGATGTAATTGACATGCCTGTGCATCCTGCAGGATTTTTATAATTTCAAAGTTACACACTAAACTTGACTTGACAGTGGATATAGATGGCGACACCCAGCTCTCTGTTGCTCATGATTCTTCTGTTGTGAAGTGTTAAAAATTCCTTGGACAAACATGATATGAGCTCTGATCTTATTTATTACACTACCTTGGAATTGTTGAATTTTTAAGCCAGCTGTGATGTGTAAGCTGGAATCATAGCATAAATTATCAGATTATACACTGTTTGTTTGTTGTTACCACTCAGTTATGCTTTTAATGAGGTTTATTCACGATTGACCATATGGTCAAGACACAGATTCACAGCTTCAGGTGTTATCAACTGCCAGTTTACTTCACAGCTTCAATTCTTCTTTTGTATTTGACCACTTCTGGTTCAGTTTTGTTTCAGTCACAGAACAATGACAAACAACAAATTTCTTACAATGGGATGGTGGGCATTGATTGGAATTGAGCTGAAGATCCAGATTTTCAGGGGGAGGGCCTTGGAATTTTTTCTCAATGGGAAAGTATATTTTATTTTGTGGTAACAGCGGCATTAATTATTTATTTTTCAAGCATCCCATATCCCAAAATTTTCATTTCTAAATCAAGCAACACCATTTAATAAAAGCCCCACCAGAAATATTTATTTTAAGACTGCACAGAAAGAGTTTATTCATTTTTTATTTAAAAAAAAATCCAAACCAGAGCTTGTCACAAAAAAAAAATCATATGAACTGATTCTCTCTTTTCATAATCACAGATCATAATATATTTTCATTCAGTAGCAACCTGTATGAATGCTGGGGCTTGCCAAAAATTACTCATAGTTCATGTGAGGCAAAATGAGCAATGATTAAAATTAAATTTTCTCATATTATGCCCTGTATGTTAGAAACAATTGAGAGACCTCATGGTAGGATAGGCCTACACGACCACACACTCACCAATCCACAAATTCCTTAACCTAAACCCACTCTTATCCTCACAAAGCCTCAAATCCCCTCATCTTACCTTTTAAATTCCCTCACCTGGCCTCAAATACCATCAACTAGCCCCTCAATCAACTAACCTCAGCTCAACTCAACTACCCCCAGCTTTACTCTCTGTATCCGTCAACGACCGTTGGTTACCCCATCATAACAGTTGTTACCCTGTTAGACTATGTCGGCACAAGGGTGAATCTTGCCAGGAGGGCTGTTGAGAGGGGTTGGGGTTCGATGGGTGATAGACTAATAGGCCTTGACATCCGGTACTACTTGATTTTATTGGACTCGCAGGGTGCAGTACACAGAAGTAAGATTTTATGTACCACTCTTGGTACCGATGGAACTTTTATAGATCGATCATTTGTTGTCCAGACAGGACACGAAAACGGAATAGAAATTATTTATTTTTAAAAAAAAAACAATTCCCAAGCCCCCCCCCCACCCTTGGTATGACATGTGCTCCCCGAATGTTGAATAAAAGCAAGTTCTAGTCCTTGAGGTTTGGCAATCACACAAATCTGGGCTGTTATTCATGCTGTCTCTTGGTTATACCTTTAAAGTAACCAGACATGCCTGTCTGCCAAACTACTGGTGGTCGAAAACAAAAGGGAATTTTGAAACAGTGGTCAAATACAATGAAATTGCAATAACTGTAACACAACTCAAAAAGGTGTCTGGCCATATGGTCAATTGTGAATAAACCTCACTGTTAATAAGTTCAATGATCCTTGCTGATCCTTTACTCACTATAGTTCATTTAAACTTCTGTGTACCACATCAACTTGAATAGATCACCTCCCTCATCCTTTCTCTATTTCAGAGCTATGGACCTTTATTTCAAGCAGCTTCCATGAACGTTTTTACATGTACACCAGTACAACTTTTCCTGGCTGTATTGAGGCCAGCCTTTATTTTAAGGGGCTTCTATTCTGTTGGGTAGAGGAGAGATACTTTATTCAAATAAATATGACGTAACCATTTTTCTGACCATTGGAGTTGATTGAATAGTTTTCAACCAATTCTAGTGGGTTGCCCTCAACCAGTCAAAATGGTAGTTTCAACCATAATAATTGATTGATTTTGCCTCAACCAATTGATTGGTTGGTCTTTTCCCAAAAATCAACCAATCTGTTTTAAGAGTGTAAATATATACATAAAAAATAACGCAAAATGTAAAGGTTATCATTTATTTTGATGTTATCACTTTCCTTGGTATATTGAAATTAGCTTTTTATGCATACATTTTCATTGAATTGTGGTAACACATGGTGTATGCAAAAGCTTACATCTGAGGGGAAGTGCCCTAGGAAGGTGTTTTGAACATTTCCATAATGCTAACATTTTATTGTTTTGTATTGTATTCAGTATATTTAATTATGTAATGGAGCCATGTCATTATACTTCAGAGAAAGATGTGTAATTAAAGTGATGACAGATCCTTTAAACATTGGCAACTGTGATTTCGGAATTTATCTGAAATGCATGGTATTATGTTATTTGTGAAAATACATCTAAAATTCCTCTTCATTAAATCCAGCTTATATCTATATTTACATCGGTAACAACAAAATGGAAAGCATTTTGAAAGGTATTGCAGCAAAGAATGGAAAACTTTAGATTTCCTGAAACGCGGCTCATTGTGAAAGACTGGCTTATATTATATCATTTATTCGCCACATAGCAGCATAAAATTAACATAAAATTATAATGTAAGGATACTGAAACAGTCTGAAACTTCCTATTCTCCATTGAAAGACCACACAACTTAGACCTGCATTTCAAACACTGGAAATAGTTCTAGAAATGGTAATCATTGGCAGTAGTTTACAGGTGATTTCATTACCATGCGATTCTTGTCATTCACACTTGACTGTGAGGAATCAATGCTAAACTAGTACTTACTACGTTTGATAAATCAAATGTGTGACGTTCTGTTGTTTCTAAACCAATCAGATTAACTAAAAATGTCATGTATTTGGTAGGTCTAGAACCTGAGAATCGCGTACTAATGAAATCACCTGTAATTAGTAGGACCATATGTGCTGGGTCTTAAGTTGGGGGTTTGAAATTTTCCTCTATGGAAAATTTTTTATTTTATAAAAACTGTAGAGACACAAATATTCATTTTGGGCACACAACTTTCAGTTGTATTTTTCTAAATTAAACCCTTCACTCTATGCAACAAGCATTCACCTCACAATGTTTGATGAAAAGTAGAACCATCATTTTCAAAGCGGATGTTTTCATTCCAAGAAATCAATATGATACACTTGAAACTCTAGAGCCTTTTGGTTAATGAAAAGCCTCTCCATTTATTAAAAAAAGTTATATCACAACCAAACCAATTAACCTAAAATGACTAGAATTAAATTAAGTTTTTCATGACTCTTCATCAGCTGTCATGAGTTACAAATTGCACATTTCAAAGATAAATAGTCTTATATTTTTCTTTCTAGAAAACTGACCATAAATTTGTCTTATATACACCGCCTTAAAAGTGAATAATGTATACATTTATCTTGTTTTGCACTGGGACTGCAATAGGGAGACCTACAAGATCTGGTTGGGGATGGGGAGCAACTAATTTCCTTTTAGAAAAAAGTTGACACTCACAAGGGTAATTCTTGAGATTATTGGCTGAAGGAACTATTCAGTCTTTGACGTGAAATCCTCGAAGGTTTGCGACTTGCGTTGCTTGCCCGATCATGCGAACCAAAACTATGAATTACCTTTTTGAGGCGGCACAAATATGTTGACAGGCATTGTGTAGCAAGCCTTGCAGGATTAAAACTTTTGGTTTAAAGTAAACACAAAGACTTTAACATTTTTTGATACGATGTCACATTTTCGGTGCAGGATGCAGGGCCTTTTAAGTTAGAATTTATTTCATACTTCTGTGCAATGGGAGAGGGAAACATATGAAAAAGAATAACTTTAAAAAGTGCCTATGCACAAGAAACTCAAAACATTAGGGTTGTTTCAAAAGATGAATATCATATTTGAGCAGGGACAAACTGATTGTGGTAAAAAACGAGGAAAGCTTCTGAAATTTTAGCCTGTGTTTTTGCAAACATACAATTAATTTCTTCTAAAGCAGAAAGTACTACATGACAAATTGTGTGCTGATGATATACATATAGAAGACAAAGTGAAAAACGATTTGTTACAAAACTCAAAAGAGAATATTCCGAGAAGTTGGGGTATTTTAAAAAAAGACAGCTGCATGTGTTCCACAGATATGAGGGAAACCCCTTCTATTGCAGTACTGCAAAAAGATAAAAGCTAAGTTTTGTGTCATTATTTTGCAGAAACTTGTCAAGAATGCCTCTGTCAAAGGGAAGGATTCTCTCTTCTTACTTTCTAAGGAAATATAATATTCACTTTGAGTTTGTAACTGCATGTGTTCAACGTGTAAAATGTTGTCTATATCATATGCAAAAATTGTCTGCCACATATATATTCATAAAATGACAGACTATATAGATATGAAGTATTGCCAGATAAAATGTATGATTAAACAATATCGTACAGGCCAACAGTACATTTCATAAACAATAACCTAAGAGATTTACTTGTATCTTTTAATGTCAATTATAAAGATTATGGCCATTGTAATATTTCTGGAAAATGACCAAAGACCATTAAAGCCTTACTTCCTTAAAATAATGGTCATCAGTGGCCAACAGGCTTTTTAAAAACGTGCACAATGTCTGAACAAGGATCTTAATATAGAATAAAGTGAATTTTTTGTCCAATAAATGTTATCAAGTATTTTCTTGAAGATCATAAGCAAAAGAAAATGAATAATACAATTTTTACCTTGGAAAAGAGTACGAGGGGCTTTAAGAAAGTTTGAGGCTTTTTTTTATATGGACACTTATTTTTTATCTAGAACTGGGCAAGGCTTCGGTGTCATGACATTTTTGGTTACATCATCAGACATCATGTTTTTGCTGATTTTAAGAGGTTTCTTATGTAACAACTTCCATGGTGTCAACTAACATGCAATGTCTTCCCTCCATTTTATAATTTCATTGTGTTTTTAAGTGCATAGTATGTATGCGTACTGGGAAAATTGCAGTGAAAGTGTTCAGGTAGGTGGACATTCGTGGTGTCCTACTGCTACTTTTGGGTATTATTATTTTTATGCTAGCTGTAAAATAGGTCCTATAATGAATTTCTGGCAGGTTTTAGTTACTGAACAATCATGAGATGATAATGAAAGACTTTCCACAGCTCATTGGTGGTGATGTTGGTAATCAGAACAAAATGAATTTTTACCCACTTTTCGTGTCTTTTCTGTTACATCATCAGTCACTGTCAATTGCTCCCAGAAACCTTGGCACAATCCAAGCATGAACAAGTTCAGTTTTAGCACAATTAGCATGGAAGTTAACTGGAGTGACTTAAAATGGGACATACTCCCTTCAATAATCAAAATAACCCTTTCATATAGTTGATGTTGTAACTAAGCCAAAATGTTACATCATAAGATCGATATCAATTTTTGATATAATTTCATTCTCCAACATTTTACAAATAAATTTGAAAAAGTTTTGTGACATTTGATCATAATTGCTGACTTTAGATTTAGAATGGCTGTATTTGGCTAGACGAGTAAGAGCCAGTGAATCAAAATTGTTACTGCCCAAGTGGCTCTTTTCTTTGGTTACATCATAAGATATTCTCATACTTGACGGTTTACAGTAGGTTTTTCTCAGTGCACACTATCAGACACAGTTCATTGTGTGCAAGAATCAATGAAGAAAGGACAAATTTACCGGATTTCTCTACTTTTATTGGAAAATGTTAAATGTGGATATTATAAAAACCCATTGAACGTTCAGTCTGTTACAATACTTTGGTGTCATGTTACATCATCAGATTAATATTCCTGTTTGTCTGTTATGGTCTGTTCCAATGTTGTTCCGCATGAAGCACATAAAAGAAATGGAAGCAAGTATAGTGTATATCCGTTTTATCATTCATAAGTTAAATAACTTCCTTGATTTCTGGATATTCTTTCTTATTATGTAACATGGACACAATTCCATGATTGGCTGTTTTGTGTCATGGTTACATCATAAGGAAATATTACCGTTTTCCTGGGAAGACTACACTTCCGGGAAGTAGTTAATTTTTCTAAGAGACGAGTTATGAGATTGATATCTGGCATAGCTTTTTCATAAAGCTCCTGGAGGCAGATACAGCTGAAATTTCTTTTACAAATTTTCTTATGAGGTAACAAAGACACCACAAACCAGGTTATGATCTACAGATTCTTCTTTAAGCATCATTGCCATAGCTAAATTATGATATAAGTTTTAAAATCAAAGTTCATCCTAAAGTGGTACATGTCTTGTATTATCTGGACAAAATCCAGGCAGTTTCGATGGATTGTTTCTTAAAAAAAACTAAATTTGCGTTATACTTTCTGTGCTGATGATGTAACTTAGACACAAAAATTTTAAAATTGAAAATTAATCATGATGCTATGACAATAAAAAGTCTGTTTCAAAATAAAAAATATCTGCAGGTGCTACTTTAATCAAAAACTGCAGTAGCAAGTCATATTCAGTCGTAGATGAAGACACAGCAGCAAAATAAAATGGGTTTCGTGTCCTCGTTACGCTTTGCAACTTCTAACCTTCTTATACAGAAGGATAATAAGATTTTAATCAAACTTGGATGTTGCTTTCGTAAAAACTCCCATACCCTATCAATTCAGACGCTAATTTGTAATATTAAAATGGTATTTATACTAAAAAATATGGCTTTAAGTTGAAATTTGTTTCCTTGTTACATCATAAAAAATATTGCTAAATTTTAATTTTGCTTCTCTTCCAGTACATGTTCAGCCAAAGTGACAATGTAAAAAAATGTCCAATTCTATAATTATTGGCATCATGCAAAAACAAAATCGATATTTGCTACTTTAAATTGAAAAATGTTGAATTTTGAGGTCTTATGATGTAACCAAAAATGTCATGACACCGAAGCCTTGCCCAACTATGAATTTTTCACATTTAAAAATTCAGCATATTTGGAATTGATTCCCAAAATTTTGGACATTTCTAAGTCTTTCTGTTTTTTCCATGGAAAGCGAAAGTTCAGCTGGTCGGGGCAAGTAATACTGAAATCAAGAAAGCCGATACATTTTGGCTGTGAGAGACCTCTCTCTATCACTTGCATCAGTGAGTTTGACCATATTTGATACAACAAATATAAAATTAGCCTTTAAAAATACTTCCAAGCTCACCAAAAGCATTAATTCATAGACCTGACCCATTGAAATAAATGATCCTTGAAGTCCTCCAAACAAAGTTCCATTTTGGTCATCCAAAGCCTTTTTTCCTCCAGTGCCTGAAACTCTGGCCCCAAAGGACTTAAGTAATGAAAAACTAGGGCTTATGTAAAGCAACATGTCACAGGAACAGCTGGGATGGATGATGCTGCCAATTTTGGTTTCTTGTTCATACCAGTCAATCCATGCTTTCACAAGGCCTTATGTAGCCAGGGAAACCCACCCCTGCCGCCGGAATTTCCCTTGCTAAATCTGGCATGCAGGAGGGCTTTCCTACATGGGTTCAGTACACACATTTAGTTTGCTTGAAAGTATATTTAGAAGCTAATATCATATTTCTTGAGTCAAATATTTTCAATCTCATTATACAAGTGATAGAGAGAAGTCTCTCACAGTCACAATTTGTTGGCTTTCTTGGTTTCAGTATTACTTGCCCCGACCAGCTGAACTTTCAGTTTCCATGGCAACCACAGAATGACTTAGAAATGTCCAAATTGTCTGAAATTTTGGGAATCCATTCCAAATATGCTGAATCTTGCCCTGTGAAAATTTCAAAGTTCTCGATTGAAAATAAAGTGTCCATATAAAAAAAAGCCTCGAACTTTCTGAACGCCCCTTGTAAACCAGATGAGCTTGCCTATTCATTCAGTGATCAAATCAGTTAAGAGTTGTTTAGTGCACTATCTAATTAACTTTACAAAAATGCTGGAATTGTGTCTGAAGTCTATCAAAATAACATTGTGATAACCTTAACACAGTTGCAACAATGTTAAACATGAACTTGCCAGATTAAAAGTATTACATTTCCTTAAATGTGCTGCTATGAAAAAATGTTAAGACCAATGAACTAAGTCACCAGTCACATGGTGTTTTAAATATTCGTTTGGTTTGCAAGAAAACTTTCATAAACCATACAATCGCAACTGGTAATATTCAGACACATTAGTTTTCAGATAAACTTTCCAAATTCAAAATTTGTCAATTACATATCCATGGTAGTTTTTTCTATGACCGAGCTAAAAGTGATTTATTATGAAACCCTTATAAACCCTTGTTTACCAAACTGGTTTTTAAATGATTCATTTGATTTTTTAATCAACCATAATAAATCCTTTATATGCCTTTGATCGTTTACACATTCAGCCGATTATGTAGAAAACACTTTTTTTTTTCAGTGTGTTGTTAATAAATTGTCGCCCCTTGTAGCCTATCAGTATGTGCTGTACTGGAAGTGCAAAAGATCCCTTACATTGGGAAAATATATACACTATTTGGACTCCTGCTCTTTGATATCTCATCAAGCAACCTTCTGAAAGGATAACGTCTCTTCTGACAAAAAGAAGGAACTTTCAACTCTTTTTGTCTCAAGAAAAGTAATGAAATATTCAATTTGAATGGGAAGCATGACGTTGAAATTGAATTTGATTATGACAAAGATGTTTTCCTGTTCTCTGTACAGACTGTACTTGTCTGTAAAGAATGTAACCATTGTTTGAACTGCTAACAGAAAAACAACAGTGGAGCACTTCTGAGAAAGACTCTATCACTTTGAATTATATTTTGCCTTAATTATTGCTTTAACAAGACAGATAACTTAAATATGTCATGCATATTACATTTGTTGAAGAAACACGGCTCCTGTGCAAAGAATCATAAAAAGTAAAAATTATTGCCTAGTCATTTAAAAATGATATATGCTGTGATTAGTAAATCTGATGTAAAAAATGTATTATTATTTCACATGAGAAATTAAAATCATCATCCTGGCATTTGCAAAATTTGTATCGGTATATTTAAACTTTTATTTTCACATTCTCGAGCAAAACATGTTTTTGGGAAGCAGCTTCTCACAAGGGTTGATCTGTGAGAAAAGAGCGGCTCACCTTAGGCATAAACATGTCACTTACATGCGTGATAATTACGCTATGCTGGATCAGGGTGCCAATTTTCGCAGTGGCGTGGCTACACGGGTGGGGGGGCATGGCATTTTCAAATAATTATTTATGACTATTGCTATCAGTAAATAGAATAACTTATGACTAAGTTTTCCAAGGAGTTTAGTCACATTACTAAGTTAATAAGTAAATTTTCACCTCTTCTGTCTTTAATGGCTAGCTAACCTAGTTTGGTAAATTCAACTGCAAGCCTTCCAAAATCGGGGGCCACCATTTAATCTCAAGGGGGGGGGGCTTGGAGTTTTTGCCGCCGCTGCTGTGAAATAGATAATTTCCCACCGAGGAAACCTCCAGGCCCCCCTCCCCTGGATATTTAATGGTTGCTCCCTTTTAAAATCAATAATTGAACAATGAAATACACTGTCTTGGTTCATTAGCACACTATGTCCAACAAAAGAAGTTCAAACAGTACACTTCCGTAACAATGTCAAACATAAACTTGCCAGATTAAAAGTGTTGCATTTCCTTACATGTGTACATCACATATGAACAATTTTTAACAATGAACTCAGTCACCAGTCACATAGTGTTTTAAATCCAAGTGATTTATTATGAAACCCTTATAAACCCTTGTTTACCAAACTGGTTTTTAAATGATTCATATGATTTTTTAACCAACCATAATTTTTTTAAGTGTGTTGTTATTAGATTGTCGCCCCTTATAGACCTTCAGTGCTGTACTGGAAGTGCAAAAGATCCCTTACATTGGGAAAATATATACACTATTTGGACTCCTGCTCTTTGATATCTCATCAAGCAACCTTCTGAAAGGATAACGTCTCTTCTGACATCATGCATGTCCTTATTATCTTGCTTGGAAGAGACACTTCAAAGAAAAAGTCAATGCTTACATTCTAACATACAAAAGCTACATTCTGCTTTTCTCCTCAGAATCCTGTCACATATAGTTTGTCACCACACAAAAAAAAAGGAACTTTCAACTCTTTTTGTCTCAAGAAAAGTAATGAAATATTCCATTTGAAAGGCAAGCAAGACGTTGAAATTGAATTTGATAATGACAAAGATGTTTTCCTGTTCTCTGTACATTGTTGTAAAGAATGTAACCTTTGTTGGAACTGCTAACAGAAAAACAATAGTTGAGCACTTCTGAGAAAGATTCCATCACTTTCAATAATATTTTCCCTAAATTATAGGCATGACAACTGACAAGGCAGACAACTTAGATAATGTTTCAAGCATATTAAATTTGTTGGAGAAACACGGCTCCTGTGCAAAGAATTATAAAATGTATGGAGTACTATAAGTAACTAGCAGGGTACCTGTCTTACGACGGGTAGAGTGGTAATATAATGAAAAACTGTCAAATCTGTTTCTTACCTCTGTCTATTTTTTTTTTCTAATCTTGCCCCACTCATTTTTCCCTAATAATCGTACACCCCCTCATCTTGCTCCTATTCTATCTACCTCCCATCAGTCTTGGCCCCCTATCTTGCCCTCGTCTTGCCGGGCTTGCCCCCCCCTCGTCTCCCCCCCCTCTTATTCACCCTCCTCAGTTTGTTCCCTGATCATTCCATAATTTTGTTTTGGTGAAAAATAGGCCTATATATATACATGTAGTATACATAACTTAGGGGAATTTGGCTTTGTGCCAATTTAGAAGAGGTATTATGCAATATTTGCTTGATATATTTTTCTGAACAGCTAAAGATAAACAAAAGATGAATTTAGGCCTAGATATCGCTATCATATATCTTTATAGAGGGGCTTCTGTGCTGCTTCAAGGAAGTGTATTAAAAACAGTACTTGATGTTTTTTTATAGTCTTGCCATCAGGCTTGGGGTCAAGTACTGTACTTGGACTCAGTACTTGGACTCGAGTCCAAGTACTCTGTACTTGGACTTGTACTTAGACTCGTAACTTCTAAAAATGAAGTACTTGTACTTGGACTTGTACTTGAATCCAAAGTACTTGAAGTACTTTGTAAGTACATCATGCAAGTACTTTAAAAATCCAGATTGAAACGTCAATCAACATTTTCATAGATCTGGAAGTATGACAAAAGATATACAAATTATTGTGATTTCCCTAATCTGTATTTCACATCTCAAACGAAGATTAATTATCTTCATAACTTCATGTTGACACAGACAAATGTTTATAATGCAAATGTTAATGCATGCGAATTAAGAGCTGAATTTGGCAGTTAATTAATTGCAATTGAAAAATGATAGGCATGTACGTATCTGAATTGCAATTAAGAAAAATGTGGCCTGGAGCAGGTGTTATATCCTGGATAGAAAGTATTTAAACCTCTGTGTAAATATTTTTAAATATGTACATCTTTTCAAGTGTAAATAAAGTGCACATAACCGAAATCATTCAATGCTAAATATATTACATAAAATACAGCAATGAAAAAAAAAAAAATCTAACTTTGTATTTCTATCAATGGAAGTTCTATGTGCATGGAATAACCTATAACAAATTCGTATTTCTGGGTTACTGTTTTATCTCTATTCAATATTTTGTTATTCAGTTAGTCTGAAATACCATAACTTGAATTATTCCACAAAGTTAGGTAGACATAAATGTTATTTTGACATCATTAGTTCATTTCTGATTTTATATAAAGTTAAAAAGAGCAGAAACAGTTCTTTTGTCTAATATTTTGCTTTTGTTGTACCCCTATTGTTTCATGCCCCTATTGTTTCACCCTGTTTAAACAACGATATACCTGTATAATTTTGGTTCTAGTTTGCTAATTAGCTAATTATATACATCACATCTCCAATACTCAGTATTATTTCAAAATTTTGATTTGACATTTTTCATATTTCTTGCAGCTGTTATTAAAGAAAAATATCCAAATTGGATAAATTGATTAACTTATATTGTTAATTGTTATTAAAGGAAAAAATAGATTTGATATGATTGATGGATAGATATAATATTATAGATGGGTAGATGTAGATATATTATTGATAGATAGACAGATAGAGAGATAAATAGACAGATAGACAAATAGATAGACAGACAGATAGATAGGCATATAGGTAGGCAGGTAGATAGGCAAATAGATAGAAAGACAGACAGATAGATAGATAGATAGATAGATAGATAGATAGATAGATAGATAGATAGATACATAGATAGTAAGATGGGCAACCAGGCCCATATGTATTGTTAAATTGATTGACTAAGTAACTGATTGATTAATTAATTAGTTGATTGAGAGATTGACTGATGGATTTTTTGCTGGATTAAAATAATACGCATTTGAAGCCTGTCCAACAAAACTAGAACAAGTAGTGAACATACTTTTACTCATTTATCATCTCTATTTGTGTTTATGAATAATAAATATTCTGAATTTGGCATGAGACCAGTATGAGAAAAGTTTTTCGTTTTGTAATGAAACCATGATTCTCAGACATGAAGAATGATTGCAAAACGGCTGTCTGTGAAGGACTGAGGAGAAATCCCTCTTTATACAGTATATACCCGAAACTTTGTAGTTTCATGGTAATTTTACAGTTTGGCCTACTTAAAGCACTCTGAACGAATCTTTGGTTATAATCTATTCAATTCAATTTCATGTTCTTTCAATAATAATATTAATTTCATAACATTTTTGGAACTTTAAATTCGTTTAACTTTTGCATAACCAGGAATGTACTTGTACTTGGACTTGTACTTGAGCTAAAGTACTTGTACTTGGACTCAAGTACTCTGTTAAAAAGCTGTACTTGGACTTGTACTTGTACTTGCCAAATGCCAATGTACTTTTACTTGGACTCAAGTACAATTTATTGTACTTGACCCCAAGCCTGCTTGCCATGCCACTCAACAGTCTCATGTGACAATGACACGCTATCAGCAGTCTCATGTGACGTTTCCATGGAGCTGGGCCTATGGGAGACTTCTCAGTGACTGGTGGTGGCGCTACTGTACTTGAGAGTCACTGTGACGTCACCATTGTCAATGTTGATGTCACAACTGCAACAATGACACAATTGATGACATAACCATTGTTTACTCACTATCAAACGGTAACACCATTCTAAAGTGAGGCTCAATAGAGCAGTATGTCTGAAGTTTTAAATCATGGGCTCTGATTTTTTCTGAATGCTAAAATTTTAAAACTATGTGACACATACCCAGGGGATTTCGTGTTGAAGAGAACTAGATACTACCACTTTACTCAATGGTGCCCTGCACCCAACTGAGGGATATTTGACAAAGAGCCACTTTCATAAGAGGTATTATGCAATGACATTGGACTACCATATTTGCCTGATTATGGCTCTCTATTTTTTCTGAATGGCCAAAGCCAAACAAAATATAGAAATATAGGGCTATATAATACAGATGAAAACTGTGAGCACTGTCTATATACATGTATACATGTAGGGAGTGTACTATTCACAGTGAGGCTTTATAGCGCCACCATACTCTGGTAGAATGATCATGACAAAAATGATCATGCTGCTTCAATCCTCAGTGCCATGTGACGTTGCCATGGAGCTGGGCCTGTTCCCGAAGTGAGGTTCAATTGCAGTATGTCTGACTTGAGCGTCCTTGAGTTCATTTATTATTTACAATAAGTGTTGTTTAAGGAAATGAAACAGTCACATCATGCTTATGAAGTGGCAAAACACAGATTAAACACATTTAGAATGCCTGGCAGAGTTTCAGCCAAGTCAGGTAAGCAACAGCTGAGATCCTGCGTGACAAAGCACAGGCCTGCACAAATATATGGTTATAAAGATGTTGATGACTCACAAAATTATTACCAAGTCATTTAAAAATGATATATGCTGTGATTAGTGAATCTGATGTAAAAAATTTATCATTATTTCACATGAGAAATTGAAATTATCATCCTCGCTTTTGCAAGATTTAGATTAAACAATGCGAATTGGCTTCTAGGTCAGTGGGACTGCTGTCCCTAAAGTCCGCGCTGCTACCTCTCAGGTGCGCGCTAGGGCGTACCAAAAAACAACAATGTTCTTTGATTTTTGCACCTGTCGGAGGAATTGTGCCTTTTGGTGAGTGAATCAGTTGGAAAAAAATTTTTTGAAATCGGTCAACTCCTTACACCGGTTTACCCCCTTTGAATAATAAGGGGTCCGAAAACACCAAAAATTGCCGTTTTTATGCATTTTTTGTCACTAAAGAGAGTCATAGATGAAATATTTTACCTTAAATGCTGTGCATACCCATCAGACGAGGTTATGACATCTATATAAAACAACCTTGACAATTTAGATGATGAAGTTTATCAAAATGGACATGCTGCATGTAATTTCCTGTTTCCAACTTCTTGCCCAGTACCACAGCACCGAGGCAGGGATGGTGTGAAAGTGCTCACTTTCATAAATGACATAACTGATATAAGAAAAGCACAATAGGAACTTATGGTTCTTTCTCTGTGGTGACAGTGTGGTGTCTACTTTCTGGACCTAACTTTTTTAGAAATAGTGTAGATTAATTTGGATTTAATATTTGGTATTCATGTGTGGCAGTGGCACCAATCGCATAGTGGCATGCAATGTGGTCTGCATGTATCTACCCTGTGTGCAGTGGATGTTCTAAGTTCCAACCCTACTCTGGCTATGTCTAGAGGTCATCAGTAACTTATCATTGTAATGATTGGAAAGATTGTCAGTCAGTATGCATGGTGGTCAGCACTTGGTGAGCAGATATATTTTGGAATGGATGCCATTTGAGTTAAATCATACTATATATTGTTACATTGTAGGTTACATATTGTTATCATGAATGATTGCAGTCTTTACACAATATAGGAACTTTGAGATACTATTTCCTTTTAGGTTACTTATGTAGTTATTGTCATCTACATGACATACAAAAATTCATATTGCAATTTATCGGCACAGTTCAACACAAGCAAGGTAAGCCGAAAGAAGATTGATATTATTCATATTATTTGGTATTCAGCATTGCAAAATCAAGATCTGCAATGATCTAGGGCACAAGGGTTGACAATGATAATACCTTTAGGGTAAAAAGGCTTCATCAATGAACAAGAAACACTTGCCAGATAAGAAATGTATCTGCAATGGACTGTATTTAGGAAAAAACATGCTAAAAATCAGGGGAAAATTGCGATTTTTGGAATTTTTGCCTTGAAAAATGTCCATTTTGATAAATTTCATCTCCAAAATTGTCAAGTTTGTTTCATATAGATGTCATAACCTTGCCTGATGGGTATGCAGAGCAATTTGGGTGAAATATTTCATCTATGACTCTCTTTAGTGACAAAAACGGCAATTTTTGGTGTTTTCGGACCCCTTATTATTCAAAGGGGGTAAACCGGCGTAAGGAGTTGACCGATTTCAAAAATTTTTTTTTCCAACTGATTCACTCACCAAAAGGCACAATTCCTCCGACAGGTGCAAAAATCAAAGAACATTGTTGTTTTTTGGTACGCCCTAGTGCGCGCTCAGCGGAACCCAGCAGAACTGGGCCAGAGGTTCTCAGAAATTCATGTGTGCGAGGACGTGAAATAGAACACCATCAGTGAAATGTTGTAGCCTGCTCGATAATGCTCGCAACTATGGCATGTTGCTGTAGCCTGCCACCAGCTGGGCTTTCACTTTCCTGAGCTCGAGCAAAACATGTTTTTGGGAAGCAGCTCCTCACAAGGGTTGATCGGTGAGATAAGAGCGGCTCACCTGAGGCATAAACATGTCACTTACACGCGTGATTATTACGCAATGCTGGATAGGGATGCCAATTCGATATTTAGTCTAAGCATTATCCAGTTGAGAACTTGAAATGTTGCTCATGATGATATGCCAATTAATACTTCCATGACGTATATCAAACCTGTCACATTCATTTTCCAGGTCAAAAGTAACACAAGATACTTTCTAGGAAATATCATTGTGAATATTCTTTAATCTACAAGTCACCTTCCAATCGTCTATATAAACACTAACAAGATATCCTGGCATGATCCTGTAGACATACCAACTACTAACCCTAAACTTAAATTCTCTGAATCCAATTGTCAGATTACTTTGGTCTGAAGTCAGTTTTTTTCTATTTTGAGAGTTTTATTATATATAGTGCATAACATATATCAGTCATCTGCACACCAGAATATTTCATGCTCGACACATTTTTTTCTTAATTAAGCAGAAAGGATTTATATAATTAAATGTTTAGATATTAAGGAAGGCAGACGTCAGGTTGTCATTTTCTGAAAGTTGTAGAAGTTGCCCTCGACAAGGAAACAATCCTCAAGCAGGGCATAATATTATGTGGGTTGAAATGGTTGTTTTTATTGCAGTGCACATAATATTATAGTCAAATCATTACTAAAAGCCTTGCTTAGTTTAAAGTTATTCTTTTTTCAATTATCATAATGAAACAAACAACTTAACATAAATCATGAATTCTATATTAATTATTGTCGTTTGTAATCACAATAGCACTCTCATAACAGTCCTAAGCCATCCATAATTATCTTCTTTTTTTTGTTGTCTCGAACTGTACGCAGGTTTTGTGCTCATTTCCTGCGATTTGGCAAACTTAATGGTACTGCTCCTAGTTCTTGTATTGCTATCGCATTAATAAAATCAGAGTATAGCTGAATTATTATTGCAAGCTTAGGGGCCGACCAGACGATAGTTGGGAGGGGGCTATGTACTTTACCCCCGGGACAAACTTTTTTTTTTGTTCGCGGCGCGTCGACAAACAATTTTTTCGCATGCGCACTTGCGACAAACTTTTTTATCGGAATTTTAACATTACGGTACCCTAGCTACAGGTGGAAACAAACTTTTTATTTATTTCCATGTGCTGAACCAAGTTTTTTTTTCAGTGTCGAGTGGGAAACAATCTTTTTTTTCACCAAATATCCATAGCCCCCCCCAAAGATCATCTGGTCGGCCCCTTAGGAAGTTCAAATAACTTTTTTACCAATGGTATACAAAAATGTATTAATCAAGGGAGTCTCATAACTCTAATAGTTAAAAAGTTTCCCAAAAATTCAAATAAATATGCATGCCACTGTCACTTTAATTTGAAGCCAATCCTATATGTTAGATTACATTTTCCCTACTGCATGTATATCAGTTGCCTAAGTGATTTTGAATACACACACACAAACAATTTATAAAGCCAAAAACATGTGATTATATCATTTAATATATTTTGATTTCATTTGACATTTGTTAATTATTCTATTCAAATAATTTCTTTCGGTGAGGGAACTTTCTTGTTGTTAGGAAGAATGATATTTTGTTTTGCGTCACCAGATGGAAACATGATATTGTAAACAACAACAACAACATTTTAGCAGTAAGAATTAAGATAGCTTCTAACAAGATTGCTGGATGGTTGCATGTTTCAGTAATCAGCACAATAATCTCATCACAAAAGCTGGTAAATGTTGGCAGGGCAGTATATCTTGTAGTGTACATCAGGCTACAATGAGATGTCAGTATAGCTGAGCTGGACAGAAATGAAGCCAAGGAGACCACCTCATGTCAAGATTTAAGATTCAAGATTCAAAATGATCTATTCGTCATATCAAGTTATCATTTACACTAAATAAGAAAATTAGAGACCCCTCTAAGGCTCCCTGGAGCTGTGACCTAGGAGCCACCATTCAAATATTCATACATTAATTAATTAGACCATTTCAGTCTTATAAAACATAATGTGGTAGTTATTATGATATACAGAAAAAGAAGTAAAATAGAAGGAGACAAAAGAAAGAAAGACAATTTTCATACTGACTTGCCTTTTCACAAAGTGACCAGAGAGGATAAAGCAGACGTAGTCACATTTACCTACTACTTTTTTGAAATACATAGATTTCTTTTTGATAAAGACAAAAAAATTGAAGATATTCTCTAAATTTTAGCTACATTTCACACAAAAAGAGCTGATAAACAACATATTTCATAAGTTAGATATTCGAATTTCAGAAAATAGATAGCCTCTAAGGACAACCATCCAAAATTAATAGTAAGATAATTTCCAAATGATCAATTTGCCATATCGGGCCTCATATCCTTTTCACAAGGTCATGTGTACTATAGGCCTCATGCCGTATCAGTAGCTTCAGAAAACTCAATATTAAGTCACAGAGCCTTTGATTTATATCCCTACCTAAATCTGAACTCCATATTGACATGGCCATGAAAAGCGAATCCAAGGAGAACACTATGTGGTTGTCTTTTTTTCCCAAATGTCTTCCAAAAAAATAAAAATAGATGACCAACCTCCTCAAGAAATCAGAAGATGTGTTAGTGAAAGGAGTGCCATCTGGATTCGATATTTGCCAATAGTATGACATTAATTCTAGAATTGTCCTCGACATCCTGAGGCAATCAATGGAGGCTGTTGAAGTTGAACTTTCTTACTGACCTTCGACAAATGTCAGGGCTGACAGCTGCGAAGTTTAACTCATATGGATTTGTCTTCTAATGAGAAACTTTACCTTAAATCTAAAAGTTCTCTTTTTTTTTGGTATTCGAAGTGTGTTGTACAAGGTATGCGCGGAGCTATACATAATATGTAAGGTTGCAATTACGTATGAAATGTGTCATTCTATGTTCATACCATTTTACACCAAACAGCATGGGTAGGAACCAAGGGCATGAAAGACTAAAGGAACAAAAATACATTCATCTACTAGCATTATTTAATTTTTAGAATAATTGAATAAATATTGTTGCCACTTCAGGACTGCTGTAATGCAGTGTCATGTACATGATGATAGGGCTGTGAATCAGCATTAAAAAAAATTCATTGCTATAAAACAATCAATTGTTTGATATGTGTACCTGTACAACAAATTCAAATTGTTGATGTAATGCTGAACCAAGATAATGGCTGGGAAAACGAAATACTGTTTAGATTCATTTAATCTGAAATCAACCAAAATTCAAAGAAAATTCCCTACCTGCATCTCAGATTTTGACAACTGCTCACATTTGAAGAACTATATATGGAAGGAATGTTTGGAAAATTTCAGTTCTTTAACTAATAATTTGAGTAAGTAATGACTGATTGAAGTTTGAAAAATTAAACTGAAAATTGAGAACTGTCCCTTCTTGAAATTGCTATAATTTATTGACTTCCTAAGATAATGCCCTAAAATAATTAAAAAAAGATATCTCGATAAGCAAGCGGCAGAAAAAAGTTTAATGCCCTTTTCAAAGTTGAATGATTCATCGTACTAATATTAAAGTTTCAATAATTTCCCACTCGGTCATAAAACTTTCAAAATTACGAATGTTCTACGCATTTGTTCTTTGGGGTGAGAAGAAAGTGTAACATTAATTTGATATCCCTGGCTGATGTTTGCTGTAATACATAATGTGGTAGTTATAATGATATACTAAAAAAGAAGTAAAATAGAAGGAGACAAAAGAAAGAAAGACAATTTTCATACTGACTTGAATTTTCACAAATTGACCAGAGAGGATAAAGCAGACGTAGTCACATGTACCTATTTCTTTTTTTAAATAAATAGATTTCTTTTTGGTAAAGACATAAACAACATATTTGACAAGTTAGATATTCGAATTTCAGAAAATAGATAGCCTCTAAGGATAACCATCCAAAATTAATAGTAAGAGAATTTTCAAATGATCAATTTGCCATATCGGGCCTCATATCCTTTTCACAAGGTCATGTGTACTATAGGCCTCATGCCGTATCAGTAGCTTCAGAAAACTCAATATTAAGTCACAGAGCCTTTGATTTATATTAAGTCACAGAGCCTTTGATTTATATCCCCACCTAAATCTGAACTCCATATTGACATGGCCATGAAAAGCGAATCCAAGGAGAACACTATGTGGTTGTCTTTTTTTCCCAAATGTCTTCCAAAAAAATAAAAATAGATGACCAACCTCCTCAAGAAATCAGAAGATGTGTTAGTGACAGGAGTGCCATCTGGATTCGATATTTGCCAATAGTATGACATTAATTCTAGAATTGTCCTCGACATCCTGAGGCAATCAATGGAGGCTGTTGAAGTTGAACTTTCTTACTGACCTTCGACAAATGTCAGGGCTGACAGCTGCGAAGTTTAACTCATATGGATTTGTCTTCTAATGAGAAACTTTACCTTAAATCTAAAAGTTCTCTTTTTTTTTGGTATTCGAAGTGTGTTGTACAAGGTATGCGTGGAGTTATACATAATATGTAAGGTTGCAATTATGTATGAAATGTGTCATTCTATGTTCATACCATTTTACACCCAACAGCATGGGTAGGAACAAAGGGCATGAAAGACTAAAGGAACAAAAATTCATTCATCTACTAGCATTATTTAATTTTTAGAATAATTGAATAAATATTGTTGCCACTTCAGGACTGCTTTAATGCAGTGTCGTGTACATGATGATAGGGCTGTGAATCAGCATTAAAAAAAATTCATTGCTATAAAACAATCAATTGTTTGATATGTGTACCTGTACAACAAATTCAAATTGTTGATGTAATGCTGAACCAAGATAATGGCTGGGAAAACGAAATACTGTTTAGATTCATTTAATCTGAAATCAACCAAAATTCAAAGAAAATTCCCTACCTGCATCTCAGATTTTGACAACTGCCCACATTTGAAGAACTATATATGGAAGGAATGTTTGGAAAATTTCAGTTCTTTAACTAATAATTTGAGTAAGTAATGACTGATTGAAGTTTGAAAAATTAAACTGAAAATTGAGAACTGTCCCTTCTTGAAATTGCTATAATTTATTGACTTCCTAAGATAATGCCCTAAAATAATTAAAAAAAGATATCTCGATAAGCAAGCGGCAGAAAAAAGTTTAATGCCCTTTTCAAAGTTGAATGATTCATCGTACTAATATTAAAGTTTCAATAATTTCCCACTCGGTCATAAAACTTCCAAAATTACAAATGTTCTACGCATTTGTTCTTTGGGGTGAGAAGAAAGTGTAACATTAATTTGATATCCCTGGCTGATGTTTGCTGTAATACAGAGTTAGCTCAAATTGTAAAAAAAAAAAAATCTACCAATGTTCAAAGTAAAAAATCACAATTTGGGATCGGTCATAGCAATAATACATACATATCTCATGAAAACGCATATGAATTTTTCTTGGTCATATTCGACCATTAAATATAGTCATTCAGGCTGTTATAATACAGATATAAAATTATCAAAAGATCCAGGTATTGACTCGACTCAGGATTTTAACCTTATACCAAATGTGACATTTCTAAAAGCACCATAATCTTTTAGGTAAATGTAAAGTTAGACGTTATTTAACATGGGTAACCAGACTAAGTCAGAGACTTATTTACAGCTGGGCCCACGGCACCTCCAATTAATGTCTGATGCAAACAACAATGCGGTGGAATGACATGATGGCCAGCCTGGGGATTGAACCCGGGTCCCTCGCTTGTGAGGCAAGTGCTCTACTGACTGAGCTAACTGGGCTGGCTTGTGTGTTAAACAAGCATTGTTATAGATTGTCTCCTGATTCGTCTTGCAGTTTGCCTATCTTCAGCACATAGAGCAATTAGAGGTGCTGACCATGCCATGTGGCTCGAAAACAGGCACATGACACCAAATTACCCATGACACCAAACTACCCATATCTCTCTGATGTCTTCAATCATTTTTGTAGTTAGCATCTGAAATCTGTGTTGCAGTCTTCATATTATGAAGGTCTTCTTACTTAGACTACTAAGGAAACAAGGAGAATCACATTTGCCTATCCCCATGAGGGAAACCCTTGAATGACATCATCAATATTTGTGTTCTTTGGTCTCAGGAGACCTGGCTTATTTGAGAAATATTCACATGAGCTGCCAACAAATACTCATGTTTCCAAGAATTAGGTCAAGTGAATAAGTGGATCAAAGTAATTAATAGCAGCACAAGCATTGATAAGGAACTAAATACAAGCTGCATCATTATAAGAGTATTTTTCTGAGCCTGACCCTGTTTTCATGAAATCCCAAGTGGGCCTCTCCACCTTCAGTGCCTCTCAAGCTTGTCTGGGCATTTTTGTTGTTGCTGCAAAAACATTGGAAACATTATATACTTGTTTTCATGTCATTTAACTGTCAAAGAGAAAGTATATAGCAGTATGATGGTCTGCACTGGTAACACCACAGAACAAGTCGTTTCCCGCCGAAATTTTGTTATAAGGAAACCCCCACTTGGGGCCTCTTTGACTTGAGAAGAACAACATGGAGAGTAGTGCTGTGTTTGCAAGTATCAGGATTTCAATGTCGTAGTTGTGGAACAATTTTACGCTTATATACCATGTCAGTGATGGAATGCAGGAGAAGGAAGCTGTCAGGATGCCTATGGATCATGGATATCTGCCATTTCTGTCTGGGAGCTGCTGCTTGAGCTGCTGAACAGGTGTGTAAATGCGTTTTACTTTGGTGCCTCTGCAGTAGTCGCTAGGCCAAGCCTATTGTTTTAGGCCAAGCCAATTAGTTGCTGTCTTGTGTCCCAGGGAAGCAGGGAGTAAGCCTACTAAACTGGTCTGCTCTCTCTACTCATTCCTGGGTGTCAGGCAATCAATCACATGTAGATGGGCAATTGTGGCATGCTGAATTGCCAATTGGCAATCACTAATGAGGTGCTAGTCCGACAAAGGCTGACTCAAAACGAATTCCGACAGCATTTTTCGGTCTAATGAGGTCCCCGCGAAGCTTATCCACCAGGCGTCACTGTTGCGCAACTCAGTCCTACTAACTAGGTCACGCTGACACAGTTCTGTGCGTTGCAGGTGTTTGTGGACTGACAGAGCACTATCATGGCATTACAAAGCCTTGTTATGCTGTACTGTACCCGTACATAGCCAATATTAAATAGTATGAAGCAGGCAGTCTTCTGATAAGTAGGCAATCAACTTAATTACCAGGCCAACCAAGCTGTCAGGCCCACATTTAGCTACCTGTGTTGCCGTGGGTCCACTTGCAGAATGTAGTCAACAAAGAGCTTCAAAGACACCTGAAGTTTTGCAGCCCTCTGAGGAATAAGTTTCATCATACATGTAGGCCTATTTTTCGCATCATAAATTATCAAGATCTTACAGGCCTATGGATATGCAGAGCCAATAAAGGGTCAGGCTGGCCTCCTGGGGATGGGGATTGCCAAGGTCCCACTGCCCTGGGACTTCTGCCAAACCTGCCCTGCCCCCCTCCAAAGACATTAGAGCATCCAATGATTTTGGTTTCACACCTATTGTGGCATTATCATTATCCAGAAGCGTACACAAATAAAAGGGATTTAGTTGGGATCATATTATTTTTTAAGACTTAGTGTAAATAACTTTAAAAAAAAAAGAAAGTCTGATAAATTCAAGTCTGATATAAAATATATTTAGGCCTACGTCAGACTTGAATTTATCAGACTATTTCAGGGACAAAAAAAGAAATTACAAAATTTGGTCTCTGCACTCATTTGTTTAACAAATGTTGCATTGACTCTCATAGGCTTACGGCGGGTGCAATTTTGGGGGGGGGGGAGCGACATTTGCCCGAATTTCAAGTTCTGAATTTAATAACATTTCGAATGATATTGCCTGGAAATCATTAATTTTCAATAGTCGCCCCCCCCCTCCCATACGCATATGTTGACTCTCCCCGATGGAGATGTCAATATGACTCTGAGACCTCCCACCACTATCTGCTTGAGTGCCCTCTCTATATTGCTCCAAGGCAAAAATTAATAAGTGATATTAACAGTTTAGCTTCTTTGGAACCAATTGTGAATTTACTTTTATTTGGAGACAAGTCTCTGCAACTGGATGTCTCCCTTAGCATTATTAAATGCACTGCTACTTTTATTACTGGTCTGCTTCAAGTAGATCCTAATTATCGTGATCTGACATATTTTCAAAATTTGCATTTAATTTTCAGTCAGCAGAACCTACAAGTCAGGGCTTTGGAGTCGGATAGAGGAGCCGGAGTTGTGGAGTCGGAGGTTTGTGGAATGGAGTTTGAGTAGGGAGTCGAAATCTGATTATGAGATGGACAGGAGTCGAAAATTAATTGGTTGCTCCTGACCCCTAAAAATATTTAATTCAATTTCCAAATACATAGTGACAGCAATACAAAATATAGACAAATATATAAATTTTACACAACTATTCATATTTAAAATCTATTAAAACTTTGTATAAATACTTTTTCAGGAGACCTTTGAAGTCGCTTTTCAGAAAGCCAAAAGAGTCAGCAGTTGGAGTCACTTCACTTAATATCCGAACCAGAAGCCCTGCTACAAACTGAACAAAAGACGATAAGGTGTGGACCCAAATTTGAGGAAGTAAGTTCACTCCACTACAGTGCATTCTTGTGGTTTCAGATATTCATATATATATATTTTTAAATATATTATTACATGCGTTGTTTTATAATTGAGAGGTTTCTCCCTGCCTACCTATACCATGTATATTTCTCCGAGGCTCTCAAAATATATATCTTGTTAATATTATGTGTGTCCAGCTCATGGAGAAATGGAACAAATGTCAAGGAATCTTACCCTATCATGTCATCTCCGAAGTGTTTTGTTCTTGAATCAATTTCTCTTACTGCTTCTAGTGTTGTCATTTCCATTTATTGTTTCTAAAACCATGTAATTATGACTTTATAAGTGAAAATTAAAAAAAAAATACATTTGACGTGTGAATTTTATTGTAATCATTTAGAAAAATTTTCTGTGTATTATTGATTTTAGTCCGCATCGATGGCTTGACAAACTACGTCAATTTTATGTGTCCCAAATCAGTGTTTCACAACAAAAGTTAGTCATTCATACCGGATGAACATTAGCATATGAATCTCATTGAAAGGGTTTCCAAATATAATTTTCCCTAAACCTTTGCTTCTAATCCATTGTTTGA
Organism: Platynereis dumerilii; assembly: GCA_026936325.1. Lineage (NCBI taxonomy): Eukaryota > Metazoa > Annelida > Polychaeta > Phyllodocida > Nereididae > Platynereis > Platynereis dumerilii. Next base: position 36,559,853 of record JAPTHN010000002.1, on the reverse strand, counting down.
CAGGCAAAATCATCACCACTTATGGTCAGAAATTGTCAAACAATCAGATTTGGCATCTGAATTTCGTTGATAGGGTATCCAAATATAATTTTCCCTGTAATTTTTCCTACACTTTAGCTTCTAATCCATCGTTTGATAAGCAAAATCATCACCACTTATGGTCCAAAATTGTCAAACAATCATATTTGGCATGTGAATTTCGTTGAAAGGGTATCCAAATATAACTTTCCCTACTCTTTAGCTTCTAATCCATCGTTTGACAAGCAAAATCATCACCGCTTATGGTCCGAAATTGTCAAATAATCATATTTGGCATGTGAATTTCGTTGAAAGGGTATCCAAATATAACTTTCCCTACTCTTTACTCTTTAGCTTCTAATCCATCGTTTGACAAGCAAAATCATCACCGCTTATGGTCCGAAATTGTCAAACAATCATATTTGGCATGTGAATTTCATGGAAAGGGTTTCCAAATATAATTTTGCCTACACCTTTGCTTCTAATCCATCGTTTGACAGGCAAAATCATCACCACTTATGGTCCGAAATTGTCAAACAATCATATTTGGCATGTGAATTTCATGGAAAGGGTTTCCAAATATAATTTTCCCCACTCTTTAGCTTCTAATCCATCGTTTGAAAAGCAAAATCATCACCACTTATGGTCCGAAATTGTCAAACAATTATATTTGGCATGTGAATTCCATTGAAAGGGTGTCCAAATATAATTTTCCTTACATTTTAGCTTCTAATCCATCATTTGACAAGCAAAATCATCACCACTTGTGGTCCGAAATTGTCAAACAATCATATTTGGCATGTGAATTTCATTGAAAGGGTATCCAAATATAATTTTCCCTACTCTTTAGCTTCTAATCCATCATTTGACAAGCAAAATCATCACCACTTATGGTCCGAAATTGTCAAACAATCATATTTGGCATGCGAATTTCATCGAAAGGGTATCCAAATATAATTTTTCCTACACTTTTGCTTCTGATCGATCATTTGACAAGCTAAATCTTCTCCACTTATGGTCCGAAAATGTCAAACAAGAATGTTTGGCATCTGAATTTCATTGAAAGGGTATCCAAATATAATTTTTCCTGCACTTTTGCTTCTAATCGATCATTTGACAAGCAAAATCTTTACCACTCATGGTCCGAAATTGTCAAGCAATCATATGTGGCATGTGAATTTCATTGAAAGGGTTTCCTAACATAATTTTTCCTGTACTTTTGTTTCTGATGCATCATTTGACAAGGAGAATCTTTGCAACTCGTGGTCTGGAAATGTAAAACTATGATATTTGTCGTATCAATTTAGTTGAAAGGGTTTGCTAAGTACAATATTTGCTGCACTTTAGCTTCTAATCTTCACTGTGAATACTTTTTGTTGTCTGTCTGTCTATAATCCATCAATAGACAAGCAAAATCTTCACAAATTATGGTCTGAAAATGTCAAAAAAAAAATTTGGCATGTGAATTTCATTTATTTCCTACACGCTTGATTCTAATCCATCATTTGACAAAATCTTCACAACTTATGCTCCGAAATTGTCAAAAAATCATATTTGGCATGTGAATTTCATTAAAAGTGTTTCCAAATACAGCTTTCCTACACTTATGCTTCTAATCCATCATTTGACAAGCAAAATCTCCACAACTTCTGCTCCGAAAATGTCAACAGTGTTTGGCATGTGAATTTCATTGAAAGGGTTTCCAAATAAAATTTTTCCTACACTTTAGTTTCTAATCCATCATTTGACAAGCAAAATCTTCACTACCAATGGTGAAAAATCTGTTCTCTATTGCTGCAAAATTGTTAAATTGTACTTTTTAATATTGGTTAGTTTTTAATAAATAAACAAATATGGTCCAAAAATGTCAAACAACAATATTTCGCATTTGGATTTCATTGATAGGCTTTCCAATTAAACACAATTTTTTTTACACTTTTGCTTCAAACCATTATTTGACAAGCAACGTTTTTAGCCCTTATGGCAGGAAAATTTCAAAACAATATTTTGCATGTGAGTTTTGTTGAAAGGTTTCTACGATATTTAATTCACGTCTTTGATCTTTTCTAAGTTGATCAATTCTCAAATCATATAAAATACCTTCATTTCAAAGAAATCTCATGTTGTCTGTCCATTCCACTACTTTAGGAGTTGCAAGGTGCTTTAATCAGTACTACAGGTTATCATTTCATTGTGTTGAATTTCCTATGGTCTTTCTTTGGTAGTTTTTTCTGCCAATTAATTGACATCCATGGTTCGCCATTTCCTGTCCACTCTTCCTTTCATGTTGTGAAAATGTCAATCACATATATTTGCCATGTGAATCTCATTTACAGAATGTGTTCTGCATATTCACTTCTGATCTGCATTCACCACTTACGAGGTTGTGAAAATATGCCTTTTTCTGCATCTCTGCTTCTCAATCCACCCATTCACAAAGCTGCATATTCACTGGTTAATAGCTGTTAATGACCCAAAAATATCCAACAACAATATTTGCTGATGCCTTTCATTGAATTTGACAAACATTGTTTTCACTGCTTTGTGAACTGCAGATGTCAGCCGCCACATTTATTATATGCATTTCATGGAAAGGCTTTGTATAATAGTTCTTCATCAATGCAAAATATCCGTATGCCGCATAACAAAGCTGACTACAATTCTTTTTTTTAAAAGAATTTCTTGTTTATATCAGGCCCATGATGATAATCTACGATTCTAAACAGTCTGTCAAGATAGACAAGACAAAATAGGCCTGATAGCTTTCATGATTTAAATGACATCAAATTGTCAATTTATCATTTTTGCCCATGCAGTAGCAAATTTTAATGAAAGCCAAAGTGAATCAGTGAGTTCATTAATTAAACCCTTCGGGTGAAATAGGACCACTAAAGAGGGAAATCTCTTGCTTCTTATTCATCCATAATTGGGGCCCAAAGGCACTCATTTTGTTTTTGAGGATTTCAATCTTTTAAAAAATGTTCACTTCAGCAGGGCCTTCCGCTACATGTAAGAAGTATCCCGTCCCCTTGACGTGGCCAATGACCATTGATCTGCATGCAATGCGAATGCGTGGCCAGCATGCACATCAGCGCTATTAGCGATGAATTTGAAACAGACACGTCGGAAGAAATCATGGCATCGTGCCTCGAGTTTTCATTGCAAAACCTTTTCAGCAACAAGAATGCCTGAGTTACCCATAACAACTTTCGTAATGATCCCAAGTTGAGCAGAATCATATGTCAAACTTGAGGTATATATTTTTCAATATTTTCCACGTGCACGAATTTGTAGACTTAAAAAATGAACATATACGTACACGATTTTGGCATTCGTTTAAGTGTCAAATAGTCACAAAGTGACTTTCACGAATTTGTACAGGTGTAATAACGAACATTACATCCCTGAACTTGCCTAAAACTAACTCTAAACCTAATTTTAGCCCTAAAACTGAATGCTGTAACACCTCCACGAATGCTATTATTGGCAGTTGCACGAATGAATAATAAAGCGCGAACACGAGTGTTAGTTATTACTTGTACATGAACAGATACCTGTATCTGTTCGTAGCACATTAGGTAGGGGGAACCGGGGCACATTGGGACGCTTTTCATATCTACTAATTTTTCTCAATGCTGAAAGCACTGAGCAACTCAGAAGTTAGCATGAATAACACCAATACTATTGAGCATAAATCCAAGGCATAACAGATCAGACTGCACCTCCCCTCTCGCAGCCAGACAGCAAAATGTGAGTCGTGATCATGACCCCGTCGAAGCACATTGGGACATAAACTAAAAAACCATTTAAACACTCAATGTTTACTGGATATCACATATAAGAAGTGCGTAAGACTATAAACAGTGCAATAACACCTTGTAGTTCCAACAGTTAACAACTTTAAACAGTTTTAAACATTTAACATAAACTATCCTCGGTGCAGTCATCTATGTAAGTAACACACAGTGCTTTGACATAAATTTGTTCAAAGAGCCTGGTAATCCACAATGCCTCTATTCACTGTGGCCTGCATACCTTATTGTGTGCTGTCCCACGTCATTCAGGTGACTTGGACACTTTCATTTTGCCATGTAAAGTGCGTCCCAATGTACCCCGTGTTCAGTGTCCTAATGAGCCCGGAAATTACTTTTATACCAAAATGCTAATTTCTCAGGCACCAGTGATTCTGTGTATCAGGATAGCTTTTCATAACCGTTTGTTATTATGTATCAAATTCATACAGGCATTGAGAAAGCCTCATTGTTCATGGTGTGTCCAGAGAATGGTTTGAATTGAACCCCCTGAATCAGTTGAGAAGTAGGAAAACAAACTTGTTCTCACCATACTTCTGCACGTGTCTGCATTTGTCGATAAAAGGATCGAAACATCAGGATGGACATTTACAAGATATGATGACACTACCATATCATAAACCTTGTCCTGAACCAAAAAACCCCACTGTCCAATTGTGCTCATGTCCCAATGTGCCCTGCGCTTACACCTATATGAAACAGTCAGAATCTGATTCTGTGAACACATGGCTTTGGCTGTAATCAAAAATGGACAATTTGATGCAGTTGATTCTGTGAATCTATAGCAATTCCTACTATAAATAACCGCCGCTTTAGCAACCTCTCCGTCATATACAAACTCTTGCCTTGTTGCTCATCATTCATGCATTGTGCCCTCATCATCTCAGTTGCTACACATTCTCGTACGTCTTTCACCTTGCAACACTGCAGCCATTAGGCACCTACGTCATTCTCAATGGCTGACAACAAGCATGTTATGTGTGACTTGCTGCTTTTGTTCGTGACGATGGCCTCTTTCAGATGCCATTTTCAAGGATTCATGGCACCCTGCTACACAATTAGGAATACCTAAAGCATTATAAGTGTGCAGCATCATGATAATGCTCTCTAGAGATATAATTTTATATAAAATGCAGTATTGAGAAAAATACAGTTTTTAGGGTTGTAGCATTTTATATTTGTTACGAAAGGAAAACTCCTATAAAATGGCAGGTCAGGGTTTTAAAGGTTGTATTAGATGGTCTATTACTCTTGTCTATTAAATTGCTTTCCTACAAACAAATTTGTCTTGTCATCCTTAATGCTGCTCTGCAAACAAACTAGACATTAGACCATCCTGCAATATTATATGATCAAAAGTACAAATATTCAAGGTGACATTTAATCAGTCAAGGGAGACAGAAGAGCGAAAAATGAAAAAAATACGCATGGCCAACAAAATTAATTGAAAGCATCTTCACAATTTGTCACTTACCTTCCTATCATGCACAAAAGTACATTAACTTATGTACCAAGGATAAAGCATACACAATTGTGGTTCCAGTCATGACAGCTGGGCAGCCGTTTCTGTGATGATCCATCGTGTCTACAAAATCTGCATCAACCAAAGTAGGTTCGACAACCAATCAACATCTCTCATTAATGGGAATAAGAAGGTCGGATACCCAATCCAATGCTTGACACACATCAAAATAATTGTTATCGGCACAAAGTGTTCTATTTTGATCATTACACATTCTGTCATCTCCTCGTCTTTCTCTCATCTAAATGTTTTTCTAAAAGCTCTAGATTGTTTCTAATAGGGATTTTCAAAAGAACCATTATCCAATGTGCATCTAACAGCTTTTTTTGAAGAAAAATGAACTTTTTACAACGAGCGTCAGTTTTTTCATTCCAGACATCTAAAGGGAGGGATGCCAAATACGCCTGCGAGAATCCATGCGAATTTTATCTGTTTGAAAGACTTGAAGGGTTCTGTGAAAATTTCCTGATTTATAGGGCTATTTTTAAACTTGTATGGATTCTTCACCAAAAAAAACTGTCTGTTCCAGAATCAATTTTTGTGGAAGGAATTTTGAAATTGTTTCATAGCATTGCTGAATCAGAATAAAGTTTGCTGCTTTGTAAAAGCCGCTGACCAGTGCGTTTTTAACATAGTAACTGGGAGACCAAATGGTCTTCCAATGGACAGATTTGGTCTCCCGGTCATGGCCAAATTGGTGTCACTGGGAAACCAATTTGTTTTTAAGAGAGAGAAGGTCTCTTTACTGCAATTTTAAGAAGTAGGGTTGCTTAGACAACTTGCTACGTAGTTTCTAAGCTTCCTCTAATTGGCTGATGATCTGTTAACCCTTACTGGACTGAGCTGTTCCAACTAAACAATCTCCCAGGACGATTGTGACTTCATCAGCATGTTCCTGAGGGACATAAATGGTCCCTCAGGCAGCTAGCTAGGGATGCCTTTAATGTCCTTTCAGTCCAGTAAGAGTTAAGGACCAATCAGAAGAAGTTAAAATGCTACGTAGCAAGTGGCCTTGCAACTCATACTAATTGAAATTGCAGTAATTGTACTTTTGGTTGTCTTAATTTGAAGTTTATTTGCATACATTTGAAACAGATGTGTTCTTATTCCATATCAAAAAGATTCTTCACTGTCACTATAATACATTTCTGTTTGTTTTATTTTTCTGATTTAAAACTTTCATAAATCAAAAATTTGTCTAACTCATTTGGGCGGAATTCGACCCAATTCATATAAATTGTCAGTCACCTCAACAGTTCATACTCCTTGAGTACTGCAAGCATGTCAGGAGCTATTATTATGGATAGATTATGGATCTTCAACTTATCTACTGATATCACGAGCTATTGCGCTAAAAATAATGATTTGAGGTTATTCGGTTTCTCTCCCAGTCGAAAATCCTTAAAAAATGATCTGCTGCTTACAGCTGATCAGTTATAAAACTTGCATCATGTGCACATTGCTGGCTTTGACTAAGTGAGGTCAAGAAGGTCTTAGAGGTATTTCCAGCAAGAAATCTAACGACATTGACGTAAGGTATAATTCATCTTAGTTTCAAGGTTATTCTCGAGGCAGTTCTTCTGGAGTCAGTTTGTAGGATGAAAGAACAGTAGTTTTTTTTTTTTGCGAATATATGTCTGCTTGACAAACATTGTAGGTCCATATTTTCGTAGACAGAAAATTAGTTGGGCTAATTGATCCTAGAAGCTAAAAATAAAGAAAATGCCTGGCAACAGTATATTTTTGACGATACACCAAAATACATGTTGTTTTTGTTTGTCAGTATGTCAATTTTGTTGAAACAATTTCCAACAATATTAAAGAAGACAATAGTTTTATATTTAAGAGAATAGTTCTATATTATACAAATTGGAATTGTTCATATTTACTCACCAATGTTGAAGACGAAGTAAACATGTTATGTGTTCAGTTGCATTAGAATGTCACAGTGACATTTTGTGAGACAAGAAAACACGGCTGTACTGGGTCTAATGACGTATCATTACCATGGGAGTATGGGTAGCGAATGGGTCATGACTATCTTTTACAGAGAAAAGTGGTATAAATTTAGCCAAAGGACCTCTCAAGTTACTGCACAAGCAATATTTGAAATGTTGTACGTTGATGGCATTTAAATTAGTTACAATAGAGGTAATAACTGTTGCCAAGAAAGCCAAGTACTGGGCTACTCTGATTGATTGATTGATCCATCTGACCAAATAGATTTTGGAATTTCACCAATTCATTAGCTTCTTAAAAAATTACCACCCAATAATCACATTTTAAATAAGTTATCATGTGGCATTTACAATATCCTGCCCTTGAAGGCTCATGCAGTATGCTGGCGGTTTTCGATTTCCCTTGAAAATTTTTGTCACACTAGGCGATGGATACATGCACAAACTGACTATTATGTCAAGTTTTTTAAGGAAAATCTCATCTCAATCTGACATGGCCATGGACAACGACTTTTATGTTATTCCCATATGTCTGCCAAAAAAATAAATAAATTACTAACCTCCTCGACAAATAGGGTAGTGTGCAAGTGACAGGAGTGCAATCTGGATTAAGTTTTTTGCCAATAGAACGATATAAATTCTAGATTTGACCTCGACATCCTGAAGCAATCAATGCAGCTGCTTGTGAGGTTGAAATTTCCCATTGACCTAGGCAAATGTAAAGATCAACTGATATAGATTCGTCCTCTAATGAGAAATTTTACCTTGAATTTAAAGGTTCTGCTTTTCCTTGTATCGGAAGTGTGTTGTATAGAGTGGGTCGGGGCAATAAGCCCGGGTTAGGTGAAAGGCCCCCCCAGGGATATATCTAAACTTACATTTTTGGTGCTTTTTCTTATTGATAGGATTGAAGCTACAGGCTTTTTTGGTGACGTCACAAATTTTCAAGGCAAACAGCACCAAACCATAGAAGTAATAAAAGAAACAAAAAAAGGTGCATGATTTTTGTAACTTTGATTAATTCTTTGATAGTCGTTGTCAGAAATAACTTTGGAAATTTTTAAAAGAGTAATGGATATCTGCATTTCTTCACTTTATGACCATCAAATAAATATGATTTGGATCATATATTTTGCATTTTAACTCAAAATATAGAGGTCAAATTAAAATATGTGAGTTTGAGGCGAGAGGCCCCACATGGTATGGGGCATGAGGCCCCCCTTCACTGAGGCCTCGAAGCTGCTTCAGGAGCAATTTCATAATGTTCACTTTCCCTTAAATCTTGATAGAATAGCTAATTGAAATCGAAAAATTTGACCGAAATTAAAACAGGGAAAAAAATATTAAAGAATAAATGTATGAACAGAAAAATTCTGAAATTCAGAAAAAGTGAATAGAATGCCTTAAAAATGATAGAAGAACCCCAAGAAATAACTTTCAAGCTGAATGCGCCTGCAAAAAAAATTGCCATAGGATTATAATAGGGGGGATGAGGTAAGAAGGCCATTTTATACCTTTTACAAAAAGGGCCGCAACCCCTTTATTGAAATTGTTAGACTTTTGTTTCACTAGTTATAAGTAGAGTCAAGTGATCCCTTCCTGACAACATAAGAATTGAAATAATCTACCACAAAAAGTAGGCCTAGTTCATAACGCTAATTTTCCAAGTTTTTTTAAAACACTTTGAATATTTTACTGTCATGATAACAATTTTGATGTTATTTTTGTTAAATAACATGTTTACTGGCATGATTTTAATAAGGAATATAATATTTCTGTGTGTTGGTAAAAAAAGTTGTTTTGGAAAATAACTTGATTCTTAACTTAGAACTCTGATCCTGTTTTAGCTTAAAATCTACCTTGTTGTGAAGGGCTTCCATTTTCATTCCTTTAAGAAGAAATATAATCTAATATTTCAGAAAAATAATTTGCATCCACATGCTTTGTATGACAGATTCTGAAGGAAATCTCAGGTTTTGCCCAAGTTATTTAGACATAAAAGTTACAAGATTATGCTGCTCCATCCTCTGTAACCCAAAGAAGTTGAGCAGCTGTTTCTGTAATAATCCCTTGTTTCTACGATATCTGTGTCACCAAAAATCAGTTAGACTAAAAATCAAAACATCTAACATCATATTAATAAGAATTAAAGTTGGACACCCGAGTCAATGCCTGAAACACTTCAAAATGATTATCAACGACACAATGTGTTCTATTTTGATCATCACACATTCTGTCATCTCAGTATTTTTCTCAACTCAAGTTCTTCTAAAATCTCAGGATTGTTTCTAATGGGGATTTTCAGAATACCCTCTAAGTCTAATGAATTTTGACTATTTGCTTAGCTTTTAAAAAGTTCTAACATTTTGTGTAAATGGAAGCCCCTTTAATCAAATGTAATATAGTTAGTCAGACCAAGTAGTTTTTCATTTCTCCCAATGTGACATAGAAGGAGTTTTTCACACCTTTTTGCAAAATTACATACCGTAATATGGGGTGAATCGGGACACTGGGGTGAATCGGGACAGAACAGAGAATCTTTTTAGTTGCTGAAAAATACCAATTTCTACTGGCCTTAGGAATTAGATTTTTGGAACACCTATAGTACACATACCAGCGCATATTGTGATAGAATTTTGTATTTCTAACTGCAGGCAGTGAGAAGCTGCAGCACTCTAAACTTGGCCCTGCTGAATTGACATTTTACAAGCTGGTAAAAACTTTACTTGTGTCATATTAAGTATAAGTACTAGAGCCACAAAACTTGCTGCAAACTTTAAAATCATTCTATTATGGTTTTAAGGGACTATAATTAAAGGCTGGATGTGGAATTTTGTATGGTTGGTCCTGGATTCAGATCCAGGTCAATGACAAAGTTTCGGGATCAAACCAAAATAACCCTACTAATTTTCATATCAGTGTACTGGCGTGGCTTTTTGATTAATATTATTGAACTTAGCATAATTTATTATGAATTTAGTCCAGAATTATCAATTACCGGAAAAAAATTAAGAAAACCACGTTTTTTAATAGATTTCTGTCATTTATCACATTTTTTCAAATCTGCATATTATCAATGAAATTGATTTCAGATTTTCTTCCAAATAAATTGTTGGCATGTTATCTAATTTTTATTCACAAGTAGCAATCACTCAAAGAAGGTAGGGAGTATTAATTGTGGAAATAATGGAGTGTCCCGATTCACCCCAAAGTATAGGGTGAATTGGGACAGGGGCTTTCTGGGCCTTGAGCATTGGGAATTTAAGATATCATATCAAGCTCATAGGGGTAGTTAGACCTTATGTTCAGACACAATTTGACACCAAATTTGGATTTCTGGATTAATTTGTGTACATGCTATGACAGAAAAACGGCCAATTCTGTCCCAATTCACCCCATATTACGGTACCCTTCTAACTTCAAGCCTTGAACTCATCTCATACTTAGATGTACATGTAGATCATTGAGGATTTATGTCCTGTGTTGATGCCCTCGATGTAGGCTAAAATTAATCCACAGATTTTTGGAAACAGAGGTAGGCTCAATTGAAGACTGCTGGCTCAGCAAGGAATAATGGCACTAAACTATAAATACACACATTTTGGGCCGATATACAGGCCTATAATCCGATGTAACTTTCATAAAAATAGGAGACGAAATCTTTGAGATATTCAAGTTTATTTTAAGGGGGGACTTATTTTTGTTGAACTGCTTTTCATAATTTTCTCATTTTGTACACCACGTAACTCTCCAAAAACATTGGTTACCCCCTTCAAAGACTTGTTTTTCATTAAAATGTATTTTCCGCTATATTCCTTTAATTTTTCATAATTATCTCTAGGATATTGTACGAGTGACGCTGCTTTTCGTTATAAATACCACACTTTTTTAGTATTTAACGGTATGTTTTAATGTAATGACACAAGATTTTGAAAATATCATAGTTCGAAAATTATGTTGGATAGCCTGCCAACTTTTTTTTTTACTTTGGAAAGGTTTCTTTTTGAAGAACTTTTTGGCAAAGTTTCATGAATTTCTCATGGATTTCAGATTTCTTGCCAAGTGTGGGATTCAACTTTTATGGCTATTTACAATATTTTGATGACATTACATGGAGTGACACTCTTAGGCAACATATCTGGCCCCACACCATATTTACAATGGTAATGATATACTTTATTTAAAGGAGTCTTAAAGATGCAACCAACATAAAGCAATAGTTTACATGTATATAAATAGTTCATATCATATCATGATACCTGTATCTGTTTGCAGCGCATTAGGTATATGAAACAGTCTGAATCTAAGTCTGTAAACACTTCTGAATCCATACAAGTGGCTTTGTCTGTAATCAGGAACGGACAATGTGGTTCTGTTGATGCTGTGCATGTTTGGCAATTTCTACTTTAAATAACATCCGCTTTAGCAACCTCGCTGTCATAAACAAACTCTTATATTCACACAAGTAGTTGCTCATCATTCAGACCTCTGCATTGTGCCGTCATCATCGAAGTTGTTACACTGCCTTGTCTACTCTATGCCCTCCAACACTGCAGCCAATAGGCACCTATGTCATTCTCAATCACTGACAACCAGTATTTTATGTGTGACTTGCTGCTTTTGTACGTGACGATGGCCTCTTTCAGATGCCATTTGCAAGGATTCATGGCACTCTGCCACAAAATTAGGAATTCCTAAAGCATTGTGGAATTCCTAAAGCATTGTGCCTTGCTCAGGTCTCCATCACGACATGTCTGCTATAAGTGTGCTGCATCATATACTCTCTTTATGATTTTGTATTAAATATTATATAGAGAAAAATTACAGTGTGACGTAGGGTGGTAGTATTTTATATTCATGTTGAAACGAAAACTGCCAAAGAAATTACAGGCCAGTGTTTAAAAGGTTAAATCTGATGTCTGTTGCCGTTGTTTATTAAATTGCTCTCCTATCAACAAATTTATCATGTAATCCTTAATTTTGCTATGTCAACAAACTAGATATTGAAATATTGCAATAAGATATGATCAAATATACAGATATTCATCTATGGGAGACTGAAGAGTGAAAATTGAAAATAATGTGCGTGGTCGGCAAAATTAATTTTTAGCTATTTCACAATTTGGTACTTACCCCCATCATGCCTAAACGCCCTTACCTAAGATCTTAAGTGTGCAAAGTTTTTACTACAAGCATCAGTTACTTCATTCTAAACTTCAAAAAGAACTAGTATACTAAATTGCACAGCAATTTAAAGGAAGAACTTCCCTTCCTATCCCTTCCCTTCCTGCCAATCCCTTCCCTGCCCTGCATGCTATTCGAGTTTGTTGCATTTCTTTCCTTTCCATTGCTTAATTGTGTGTTTAGGTTGTCCATGAGCAAAACTGCTGCTATGACCTTGCCTGCATAGTCCATGGAACTGCACAAACAGGCATACATACCGTAATATGGGGTGAATCGGGACACAGGGGTGAATCGGGACAGAACAGGTATGTGTATTATTTCTTTAAAGATCAACTACTTCCACTAAACCTAGGGAATTCATTTTTGGCACATGTATAGTACACATATACGCGCATATTGTGATAAAATTTCATACTTCTAACTGCAGGCAGTGAGGAGCTGCAGCACCTTAAACTTGGCCCTGCATAATTTGAATTTTGACATGCTGGAAAAACTTTGCATATTCCTAAAAAAATATAAACACCAGAGCTATCAAACTTGCAGGAAACTTATTTTCAATATAGAATGGTATCAGGGACCCAGGCTAGTAGTGTAGATATGGGACTATGTATGTTTGGTATGGGTTAAGATCCAGGTCAATGGCAAAGTTTTCGGGAATAATCAAAATAAAATCTGCCAATTTTAATTTGAATGTACTAGCATGGCTTTTTGATAAATTTTATTGAACTTTGCATCATTTATTATGGATTTAGTCCAGAATTATTAATCACCTAAAGAATTAGCAGATTACTACAGTTTTTGATATTTTTCTGTCATTTATCACATTTTTTAAAATCTGGATATTATCAATGGAATTGATTTAAGATTTTCATCAAAATGAATATTTTGCAAATAAAATATGTTTTCTAATGTTTAGTCAAAAGAATCAATCACTCAAGGAAGCTAGGAAGTATTGATTGTGGAAATAATGGAGTGTCCCGATTCACCCCAAACTGTGGGGTGAATTGGGACAGTGGTTTTTTTGGCCTTGAGCCTCAGAAATTTAAGATATCATTTCAAGCTCCTAGGGATACCGAGATATTATGCTCAGACACATTTTGACATAATATTTTGATATCTGAGTAGATTTGTGACCATGCTATGACAGAAAAACGGCCAATTCTGTCCCGATTCACCCCATATTACGGTACTCATATCTCGCTTGGCATGGAGCCAGACCTTTTGTGGGCTATGGTACCACCCTGAAAGCAATACTCTGATGAAACCCTAAACCTAATGATTTGTTACGGACAAACCATAAGAGCTAGGAAGATGTGCTTACATACACAGAGGGAAAGCAGTCCGCAACATGTCAAATTACTTTTAAGTGTTTTGCAGCAGTATTTCACAAGTTATAATTTAATTATAAATTTAATGGAACAAATATTAGGTTATTTGCAAACAATAGGGCAACAAATAAGGTAGGTAGGTAGGTAGGTAGATTTTATTTTCAAGTATCAGATATTACATACTTGCGGAAAATTACAAAGGCTGGTCAGCCCGTGTCGTAATTACCTCAGTTATCATTAGAAAAAAATAAAATACATTTATAATAGCAATAGTAAAGCAAAGGTAAGTTATCTTAGCATTTGAAAAAAAAAGCTAATAAATTAAAATAGTGATATAATAAGGAAAATATATAAATAAAAAGGAATTATGGTGAAATACAGGGAAAAAAAGATCAATGAAGTAGGTACATTTATGCAGTGGAAAAGAGAATGTTTAATGGGAATGAGATGGAAAGAGTTGTAGATGATACAATGTCAAGAATGGAATGAACATTACTTTCAATGTCTGTTACAAATAAAACAGCTAATTACAGAGCATGATGTGGGATATAGTGACACATAGTATCTTTTTAATGCTTTGACAGAGGATTTTGCAGAAATGTTTGAGGAAGGCCTTAAAGAGGTCGGAATTTTGTTCCATGCTTTAGATATTTTTTGATTGAAATTTATGCTCTGGATCTGGAGTTTGACATTAGGGTTGTGTGCATTGTTCTGTTGACGGGTGGCATGGCTGTGGATATCCGATACCAGGTTCAGCTGGTCATTGAAATAGCGAGGTAAGATTTTCCTCTGATGATTTATGTACATCTTGCAACAGTTTAAGTTAAAAAAGTCAGCTAAAGAAAGCAAATCATACTTTTTAAACAGGGGTCCACAATGACTGTTATACTTGACTTTAGAAGCGAGACGGATGGCTTTCTTTTGACGTGTTTCTAGACGTGTCCGTGCCCTTGATCCACAGTTTCCCCAAACTGTAATGCAGTACGTTAGGTGTGGTAGAATTAGAGAGTGATAGATTGTCCGCAGCAATTTAGAGGGCAATTTATTTTTGAGTCTGTAAAGAATTCCAATTACCTTTAGCACCTTTGATGATAAAACATCTATATGTTTAAGCCAACTAAAGTTTTCATCTATCTGGATCCCCAAAAATTTTGATGAGGTTTCTCTGCTTAGTGGCTTGTTATTAATTTTTATTACAAGGTTGTTGCTTGCTAATTTCATCTTTGGAAGATGGAAAATCACATAATGTGTTTTTTCAACATTAAGTGAGAGCTTATTTACATTGAACCAATCTGTAATTTTTGTTAAAGTTTCATTTACTTTGCCTTCTAAAGTTTGAAGGCTTACGTCAGAGAAGAGCAGATTTGTATCATCGGCAAATAGTAAACACACGCAATTTTCACAGACTTTGATAATATCATTCACAAAAATAATGAATAAAAGGGGTCCCAGGATTGAGCCCTGGGAGACTCCATAGGTGACAGGCACTTTGTCTGATAAAAACGTTTTGTACTCTGTATATTGGAACCGGTCTGGAAGGTAGCTGCGGAACAAGTTTAGAGAAATACCACGAACTCCGTAGTGTTCTAACTTCATAAGTAAGTTAGAATGATCAATGGTATCAAAGGCCTTAGACGAATAAGCAACATATCATATCAATTTTAAGTGATTTGAAACATTATTGGAAGAGTTTAAATAGGATAAAAAAATTCATGGTAGGAACATGTGCTTACATGGAAAAATAGAGCAAAAAATTTGCAATATGTCAGTATAGTTTTAATTGATTTTAGTTAATACTTAATGAGTTATAATTGAATAAGTGAAATTGCTAATGTAAAATTGGCTATTAGTGAGAGGTAATTGCCCTTGGAAGTCATAAAAGGGCATAATTTTAGGCATTTTTTGGTGTAAATTTCATGACATTTGAATGAGTAGAAGCCGAGCAATCTGCATTAGAATTTTGAAATGAAAACAAAACCATCTGTTCGATAATCAATTTCTGGGAAGCAATTCTGAAATTGTTTCAAAGCATGATAGCCCTTTTTGGACAGAATCAGAATAAAGTTTGCTGCCTTGTGGAAGCTCCTTACTGCCGAAAAGTTTTTAAAAACTTGCAACATGTGCACATTGGCCGATATGACTAAGTTGAGTGAAGAAGGTCATTAGAGGTATTTCCGATGGAGAATTCTGAAGACATGGAGGCTAGGCATAATTCATCTCAGTTTCAAGGGTCTTCTCGAGGCAGTTTTTCCTAAATTTGGTTTGTAGGACGAATACTTTATTACGTCGGTTTCATAAAGATTGTAGGTAATTTCTGTTTTTTTCGTAGACAGATTGGTTGGGCTAATAAATCCGAGAAGCTAAAAATGATGTCCGGTCACAGCATATTTTAGATGATGCCCCAAAATGCGGTTGTTTTCAGCTGATTATTATGAGGTGAGGTGTTGCATCACCAACTCTGGGATGCTTTTAGCAGGAAGTACATTACATTCCCATTAGAAACTGTAGCAGTTAAACATGACACCTTAATTATGCACCTTTTTACTTCATCATGTTAATTGGGCCAACTTGTAACCTTATATAATTGGGCCAACTTGTAACCTTATATAATTGGGCCAACTTGTAACGTTATATTATTTCATGTACTAATTAAAGGTGAAACCATGAAGTTCTCGAGGGTCCTGTTTTCAAGTCATAACCAAATTAGAAAACTGATAACTAATAATCATTGCTTGCCTCAGGCCAGGTGATGGTTGTGACTGCCAGTGGCGTATTTCGGAGGGGGGCCATTGGGCCAAAAATCTGTATTGACCACACGTAATGGCCCCACCTCAGGCCATTTTTAGATATGCCCCTGTTATTGGGTAAGTCATTAAATTCTAATAAGTACGTGTTCGTGACCTGGTTGTCCACAAGGAAGGGTCAATAGACAATTGGAAAAATTTTTTTTGTTACTATGTAGTTGGTTACCAGTCTGGCTTACCATTTGAATCCACATGCAATCCATTGCTATTATAATGTTTTTGCTTGTCAGTCCTCACCTTAAATGAACATAATTATTCCAACCAAATATTAAAAGAAAAGGTTGGAGAATCACTTGATAATAATCCTGTGTACCATATAGAATCTTTACATAACATGAAACATTTGATTTGTGAACCAACCAGAGTAACTTCATGTTCTGCTACTCTCTTATAGATTTTTGTAGGGACCATCTCAGATCTGTGTTAAAAGCAACATATGAAGAAATACTTTACATGGGAAGTCCCTAACTTATTGGCCATAAAGCACCAGCAAAGTGCTTTGTCATCAATTTATGTGTACTACAGTGGTGTAGCTACATGAGTTTCTGGAGGGGGCCAATAGGAAGTTGGACTTGCAGAGATAGTTTCCTTATGGTAGGAATACCTGCCTGATTGACCTCCAATATTAGGAGGGTGTTAATACCACAGAGGAGGTGTCTGTGAGTACAATTTTAAGATCAAGTATATATTGCCCCCTCTTGATACGGAAGTAGCCACACCCCATAGCATCAAGGTCATGGTTGAGTGAGCAGCTGCTTGGTGTTCATGGTTGAGTGATTGGGGACCATATCCAAAGCACACCTGGAGCATAATTATCCCATAGAAGGTCATAGAGATTTCCTTCAGAAAATAGGTTGAATATAAGTACTGTATATGTATATAAAGATTTGCGATGATATAGTAGATGTGGCCAAACAACACTGTATGAAAATGTTATATATTCAACTCCTCACAACTCCTGTGATTTTCATAAGCACATGAAAGGTGTAATAATCCAAATATGCAACCCAGCATTAGTTTGTTGTTATAGAAATAGAAATTTCATGTCCATGACAAACAATATAAAAGGGCTTCTCATTGCCTGGTTTGCTCTCTGTGTTTGTAACACCTGTAATTAGGCATGCCTAATAATGAGGTAACTAAATGTGAAATTGGAGGTATATGTAACTGCACATGCATAACAAATCAACAGAATATTATAAAAATAAAATATGTGTTTGAAAAAAATCTCATATTTCATACAAAGGTTCCCCGCAGAATATTTGTTTAAAGCTTTTCATAGAAGAAGAAGTTTGTTGTTCAAATAATGTAAATATGTGATTATAAATGTTATAATATTGTAATTTCTGGAAAATTTGTTGCTAAAGTTACTTTTGAATTGTTTTTATGACTTGTAAACCCATATAGGGCTGGGTGTATATTTTTACACGGGTCAATAAAGCATTTGTTTGTCTGTGTGTCTATCTGTCTGTCTGTAATTCTTTCGAATATTGAAGAATCTCACAGGAAAACGTTTAAATGCACTTACGATTAATCTGAGTGATTACTATTTAGTGTGTACTGTGTAAAAGCTTGTCAAGAAAAAAATCACACTTATGTTACGTTCAGAATTTACAAGTCTTTAGACAGTAATGCATTTGTACATGACCTTAGAAATTGTAGAGTGATTACTGACTAATACTGGACTCGTGATTTACTGAAAGAAAAATGGGAAGACTTTGTAAAATATTTTACTTTGATTAGTAATATTGATTAGTAATAAACATACACCTGTCCCGATATAAAGGTTAAGGAAAAATGGATGTCCCGGACATTGTTAAACTTACATGTATCTATGAAAGAGACTATGTGAAGAAAAGTGAAGTTCAAAGATCATATTATATATTTATTGAATACATATTTTTTGTAACAGGGTTTATCAGTTAATTTAAAAAAAATAAGAAATACCTGCAGAACAAAAAGTTTGAGAATCGAAGAGTGATCCAAAGAAAATGTGGAGATTTCTGAATGAATTTAAATCAAATATGTGAAAAAGTCACCTCCTTTAAATCTAAATGCATCAACCAATATTTCTCTACACTCTACACTCTACAGTTGGTGAAAAGAGAGTAGCTTCATTGGGGAGCAAGCCAGAGTATTTGTTTTGAAAGTGTTCAAAATCACTATATGAATTTAATTTTCAATCTACAAATCATGTCAGTGATGTACGGTAACTTTACAATGGTTCAGGTAGTATTGAAAGATGAGAGTAATTATAGACCCACATAAGGTGTTATAGGAAAAATTGAGCAGCAGCAATTTATGAAAATTTAGATGATCATCAAGTTAATGACTGTCGACAAGTAGATCAATACTTAAAAAATCACAACACTCAAACATTAGTGGCACAGAGTAGTTGATGACTGGCTGTGGAATATTACTGTAGATTCATTTAGTATGAGTTATGCTCCATTCTCACGGCGGCTCCCGGAGAACTATTTGAATCGGCGGCGAAGTATTTTCAGGAAAGACGGAAAAATATTTCCTCTTTTTACGTATCGCGCAGGGGCATTTTAGGTTCCCGCCGGACATCTTTTGGTTGCGCGCCGTCGAGAAACCTGCTTCTTACCGTCACTTCAAATCGCCACGGAGCAGAAAAAAAGTTTCAACCAGTACAAATTTTATTAAAATCCACCGCGGAGCAGACCAGAAACATTGTTCGACGCCGCGATCAGAAAAGTAAGACAGCGTCGAAGTTTTCGCGCCACTGAGGGGCAAAAAGTTTCACGCGGATTTGTAAAACGAGCGGGATTCTCTGCGTGGCGCCAAAAAGGTCGACGCCGCGGTTCTTCTGCACTCCGCCGTCAAAGGAAAATGCTCCGGGACGTGTGCAAAACCTTCGCGCCGTCGTCTGGACCCCCTCCAGGAGCAGACAGAGTGGCGCCAGAGGGGCTATTTTTAGCAAAATCCTTTGTCCGCGGGGTACTGAAAGCATCGCGACGTCGACCTTTCGTGCCACGGCGGGAATGGGGGGTCAGCCATGGGGACGCACTGGCGCGCGCCTCGCATATAAATAGAAGAGCAGCCTCTAGAGCACCATAACCACTCTGAACTTCAAGACGAACGCATCTATACTCCATGACACTCTGCTTCACAGCCTACTGAATTGCTGCTTCATTGCTGAATCGCTGCTTCATTGCTGATTGATCCTGCTTCATTGCTGATTCATCCTGCTTCATTTCTGATTGATCCTGCTTCAAGATTGGACCCAGAGGAAGAGGGAAGAAGACCTTGAGGGCACCAACCAAGGGCAACATGCCAGCCAGCACTCCACTGACCACTCCATCTTCAACTCCAGTTGGTTCACCAGCTCCTTTCATAGACTACACAGCTGTTACATTGTCTCCAAGCATGTTCAGCTTGCCATACAGCATCGTGGCAGTGACCACTGCTACATCAACAGTGACCAGTGAGACCATCTTCGAGGGCGCCCCACCACCCAAAGTGCTGCAACAACCTGATGAGGAGGATGAAGATGATGATGAAGATGAAGATCAAGTCCTGGCCAAGCTTGCTGCTGCTGTCAAGTCTCCAACCAAGCGTGGCAGGCCTGCCACTGCTGCTGCAGCCAAGAAGAAGCGTCCCAAGTCTGCTGATGCTGATGTCAAGTCTCCAACCAAGCGTGGCAGGCCTGCTGATGCTGCTGCTTCTGTCAAGTCTCCGACCAAGCGCACCCAGTCGGCTGATGCTGCTGTCTTCAAGTCTCCCACCAAGACTGCTCCAAGGGGAAGGCCTCGCACTCCTGGCAAGTCTCCTTCAGCCAAGCGTCACGCCACCTCCAAGTCTCCAGCCAAGTCTCCAGTCAAGCCTCCAGCCAAGTCTCCAGTCAAGCCTCCAGTCAAGCCTGTCACTCCAGCCCAGACCCGAGCCAAGACTGCAGTCCAGCCTCCACCTCCGACTCCAGATGAAACTCCTGCTGATGAAGATGATGACTCTGTACCAACTCTGACAGCTGCAATCATCCACCAGCAGACCCTGCAGTCCGAGTACGATGCCACCACAGAGGAAGATACTCCCAAGAAGAATGCTGCCAAGTCCAAGGGCAGCAAGGGGAAGAATCAGGCAAAGGAAGATTCTGACAACACTGGATCTGAGGTTGAGCTGATCCAGGACTCCGATGGCCAGTTTGTCCACAAGGAGAAGAAGAAGGGCTACAGAAAGAAAAACTCCAGGGACCTACTGGGCATCACAGAAGAGCAGGAGGATGACCTGATCGACTGGTACCGGGAGCACAAGCAGCTGTACTCCAAGGGTTCCACCACATTCAAGAGTGGACAGAAGGACAGACTGGATGCAGAGAAAGCAGCAGAACTTACATTGCTAGTGGGGAAAGAAATTACAGCAGCTAACGTCTACAAATGGACGAGCAACATCAGGACTACCTTCTCAAAGATCATCAGACCTCAAGCTTCTGGAGCTGGCAGAAAGAAGATGTCCGACCGAGACAAGTACATCCTGGCGAAGTGTGAATTCCTGAGGGCCTCCATCATTCCGAAGGGTGCCGTGGAAATCTCCAGCTTCACTGGACCAGGAGGAAGTAACCGCCTGTCGTCCGATTCTGATGCCCCCATGGACTACAATTCTATGCCCGATCTGGATGACAGCCTCCCAGCCAGCCAGCAGCAGTCCTCCTAGGAGATGTCCCAGCAGTCCCTCCAGCCATCCCAGCAGCAGTCCCAGGTCTTCCCAGGACGAAAGCCATCCAAGAAGAGGAAGGACACAGACCAGGAGATGGCCTCTGCCCTGACTTCAATTGCTGGTCACTACACTTCCGACAGGCCCAGGAAACCAGCACCACCTCAGCCGGCAGGACCATTCTGTGACATGTGCCCACAAACTGCTCACAAGCTGGATCCAGAAGTACACCAGTTGCAGAACATGTGCAGGAGTATCTTCCCATCTGGGAAGAACATGAACCGTGCCCTGAGACTTCGCCTCCTGCACTCCTTGAGCCAGACGGACCACTACTTTGTACAGGCGGCCGTCCAAGATGAAATCCTGATGATGCAGCAAGAGAATGTGGAGATGATCCTAGGGCAGCAGCAGCACCAATACATCCCTCCTCCTGGTCCTGCTCCATCCTTTGTCAACGAGGACTTGCACCAGCCTCCAACAACTCAGCAGCAGCCCCAGCAGCCCAGGAAACAAGGCCTTCGACAAGTCTTCAGATGCAGTCCCAGCCTCCACGCCAGCAGTTGCAGTCCCAGCCAAGCAGCAGCAGCCAGTTCCAGTCCCTGCAGCCAATTCGGAGCCAGACTCCAGCCCTGCAGCAGTCATCTTTAAGCTTCACCCAGATGATGCTTGACAGCCCCCAGAAGCTTGGCTTCCCCGGACCCTCTTTTGGACAGCAGCAGCAGCCACTACAGCAGCAGCCACTACAGCAGCAGCAGCAGCCTCTACAGCAGCATCAGCCACTACAGCAGCAGCAGCAGTCTCTACAGCAGCAGCAGCCACCACTACAGCAGCAGTCTCTACAGCAGCAGCAGCAGCCTCTACAGCAGCAGCAGCAGCAGTCTCTACAGCAGCAGCAGCAGTCTCTACAGCAGCAGCAGCAGTCTCTACAGCAGCAGCAGCAGTCTCTACAGCAGCAGCAGCAGCCGACAGTTGTCCACCAGCGGCAAACTCCATGGTCGTTCCAGTGGAGCCAAGTCAACATGTCCTCTCCAAGGAAGTGATGCCTGTTCAAGTCGTCTGAAAAAAGAAAAAAAAAACCCCTGGCCCTTTTAAGGGCCACCGAATCCTCCCAAAAGAGCTGGCCACGTACAAATCTTATGTTGACTAAAAAAACTCTTGCGATGACAAACAAGAGCAAAAATGAAAAGAGCCCCCAAAAAAAAGATGACAAATTCCCCAAAAAAAAAATTCCGGTCCTGGCCCTTGTAAATTTTAAACACCTTCATAAAAGCAAGGTGCTTTTTCCCTTCTTTTTTTTTCCCATTTTCACTTTCTGCTTAACTAGTACAGGTGGTATTTCTGCTTTCTTAATTAAAGTTTTTTTCACCACTTTAATTAATATAGATAGATAGATAGATAGATAGATAGATAGATAGATCGATAGATAGATAGATAGATAGATAGATAGATAGATAGATAGATAGATAGATAGATAGATAGATAGATAGATAGGCAGATAGATAGATAGATAGATAGATAGATAGATAGATAGGTAGATAGGCAGATAGATAGACAGATAGATAGGCAGATAGATAGGCAGATAGATAGCTAGATAGAAGAAAATATTTGGACGTCGCATATATACTGAAGCAAAGAAAAACGAGTGATCGTCACTTTGCAGGGATTGCACTTGGATAGATAGACAGATAGATAGACAGATAGATCGACAGATAGATAGGCAGATAGATAGACAGATAGATAGGCAGATAGATAGCTAGATAGAAGAAATATTTGGACGTCGCATATACACTGCAGCAAAGAAAAACGAGTGATCGTCATTTTGCAGTCATGACACTTGGATAGATAGATAGATAGGCACATAGATAGATAGGCACATAGATAGATAGATAGATAGGCACATAGATAGACAGATAGACAGGCAGATAGATAGCTAGATAGATAGCCAGATAGATAGCTAGATAGATAGCCAGATAGAGAGGAAGTGAAAGTGATTTAAATGGGTTGTACAGATAGATACAAAGCTAAAAATGTGCTATTTTATGTACGTCACAAAAAATGTAATTGTTGCAGGGAGGGATTTTTTTTTGGGGGGGGGGTTTGTCAACATAAAGATGTGTACAAGGCCTGCTCTTTCTGGAGGAAGTGGTAAGCCCTTACAAGGGCTGGGTTAATTTGTGGTTTTTTAAGGGGGGCATTGAATTGCTGTTGCTGCTGCTGCTGCTTCTCTGCTTCATCTTCAAATTCTTTCCATCTGCCAGGGGACACTTCCTGCTGGGCTGTTCACGTAGTCTCGTAGGTAGTCTCGGTACTGTTTGGCTTGTCTTGTGGCATTTCCATATGCTGGAGCGAATCCAAGGTCATGCAAGGGGTCTCCTCTCCACAGTCTTTCAGTGACTTCATGGGTTGCAGGATCTTCTCTGTCCATTACGTCGTTGTCCATGGCTCGATGAATTCCTATTCTGTCTCGCAGAAGATTGTGTAGAGTGCAGGCTGCCAGAGTGATGGCTGCCACTCTGCCGGGTTTCTGGGGCATCGTAGTTAGGAAGCATCTGAACCTGTGGGACAGGATACCGAAGGCATTCTCCACCACTCTCCTGGCTCTTGAAATTCTGTAGTTGTAGACTCTGGAGGGGATGTCAAGGTTTCTTCTTGGAACAGGCTTCAACAACCAGCTCTTCAGGGGGAAGGCCTCATCTCCAACGATGAAGTATGGAAAAGGATTCCCAACTGTGCCAGGCAGAGGTTCAGCAGGGGGTAGCCCAAGTCGTTCTTCTTCCAGCAGGTCCCTCAGCCTTGTGTCCAGGAAGACTCCTCCATCCGATGAGCTTCCTTGGCATCCAGCCTGCACGTACAGGAACTTGTAGTCAGAATCCACCAAAGCCATAAGCACAATGGAATGGAAGCCCTTGTAGTTGAAGTAGATTGACCCAGCTTTCCGAGGACATCTGATGCCAATATGCTTCCCATCCAGTGCTCCGATGCAATGGGGCATGTTCCACCTCTTCTCGAAGCCCTTGGCAACTTCCTTCCAGGATGCTGGATCCATTGGCAGGGCCAGCAGATGTTCGTAAGCTCGCATGATGGCAATGCAGACACTGGGGATAAAATTGCAGATGGTGTTGGGAGCCACTCTGAAACCGTAGGCCAAGGACTTGTAGCTCTCTCCTGTCGCCATGTACCGTAGGGTGACTGCCAACTTCAATCCAGGTTCCAGAGCCCTCCTCATGTTGGTGTCTTGTTTTGTAATTGCAGGAGCCACAGCAGCCAGGATTTCAGCAAAAATGTCAGGAGGCATTCTGCAGAAGTTGTAGTAGCCAGAGACATCATTGTTGGCCAATTCAGGCAGCAGCTGGTAGAAATGGCCATGTTGTTCCCTCTGCAGCAGCCAATTCCGAATCCACCATCTCTTCATCCTCCTCCTCCTCCGTATTCTTCTTAGATAATAAGCACCAGCAACAGCAGCAACAACAGCAACGTCAAGGTCTTCCCCAGCATCTTCATCAGCCATCATGTCTGTCCAGCATCCAGGAGTGTCCCCATCAAAGGTCAAGCAGCAAGTGAAGCAAGGCGGCCCTCTGCGGCCCTTTTTATTGGCTTTCGCAGCGCCCTCCTCCGCCGCGGTGCCCTTGACAACGGCATCATGCTTTTCATTCCCGGCGATGTGCCCTCGGGCCTACAGACATCCCCGTGGAGAACAAAACCATTCCCGCAGTCGTAACAGCAATCCCCGGCGCTGTGAAAATATAGTCCGCCGCGGTGAAATAGGTTCCCTGAGGGGCAGTTATAGGTTCCCTGCGGGGTACTTTTTATATCACGGGGCGATATAAAAGTATCCCGCAGGAGGAGGAAATTTCTTTCCCCCGGCGAACTTTTGGTGACGGCGTACAACTTTTCTTCCCCGCAGGGAACAAAAAGAACCCTGCTGTGGCTTTCGTTGCATGGTTATCGATTAGCCTTAATTGATTACATAATTGCCCTTCGCGCCGTCCTAACTGAAAATCTTGCAAGAATTCGTCTGGCTCTGCGCCGCCGTCGATAAAAAGCTTACCGTCATCTCCCGTGAGAATGGGGCATTTCTCTGGGTTGTTTTCTCAGTTGCTACGTGGTTTTTTCAGATTGTCTGATTGGTCCATATGGAGACAATAAAACGTCCTCCAAATATCTGTGCTGAACGTAGGAAACTGTGAAAAATGTTACATTCTGCTTCACTGAGCAGCTGAGTTTGGTTTGTAGATAAGATTAGCCACCCCCAAACACGTCCACTGGACTTTATATACGTTTTTGTATATATTCAAATTAGTTTTATAGCACGAAATTCAGTGTCTCAGCCAATCACATGAAGTACATTTGCCACGTTTCACTGTCCTATTGAAGAAACTCATACTTATTGAAATTACAGTAATGATTCATTGTTGACAGCTGTTTGTAGTTTAGTCGTTCGAAAAAGTTTGACAACATAAATCATGATATCTTACTACAAAAAAATAAAAATATATGGTTCACAAGTGATGTTTTTAACCGACCTAACGTCGGTTTTTCCAGGACCTCTAAAACGAATCTGGCAAAACCATAAAGTGCAACCACGAACCAGCAAAAACGAACCAGCAAAAACGAACCAGCAAAAACGAACCAGTGAATGACAGACGAAGTTTTCCAGACGATTACGATGATTTCGAGCAATGATCGAATACGAAATAAAGCAATGGAAGTGTCACTTTGTTCAGATCGTGTATTTAGGGTGTTATAATGGCTATTTAACTGAAATACCTTCTTTCAACTTTTATTTTGGGCCGTGGTTGTGTTTTCGTCTGACCGGAAGTTGTTCGCATTCGGCGCATGCGCGTAGAAAATTCGTTGTTTTTTTAATTAATTTCGTATAAGAACGACGGAATCGAGTTAATTTGATGTATTTGTGATGTTATAATAGTTGTAGAATGCATAAAACCTGCTAGAAAGTGTTATTTTTGCCGTTTTGTCGAAAATTTCACTGACCGGAAGTAGTTCCTCGCGGCGCATGCGCGTTGAAAACACCGATTTTTTTGAAGTAATTTGGCATAAAAACGACAGAACCGAAGGAATTTGATGTATTTATTGTGTTTTAATCGGTTTTGAAGGCCAGAAACCTCTAAAAACTGTTATTCTTGCCGATTCGCCGTATTTCTCGCTGACCGGAAGTAGTTTCTCGCGGCGCATGCGCGTAGAAATCTTCGCTCGAGTGAACAAGAAGGATGCCAATGCTGAAATGTGACATCGATATCTTGAAAAAAAAAGCGATTTGGAAGGGTCTAGACGATTGTACAAGTTGAATATTGTCAAGGTAGGCATTTGAAGAGCTACTGTGTTTGTCAAATTAACGCATTTCGATGTACAGTTTGTCACGTCAAGCAGAGGACAGACGTTTGCCCAAATATGTCAGCAACCACAAGCCCTACAGGAGAAATACACATACCTATGTATAGCTTAGCTCATTTGTAATATGAATATCACATTTTCACGATGTTTCGGTGCTGTTTTTGTCCGATATTTGACAATTTATGGAAATGGCAGTCAAATTTCGCAAAATCTTGACACTTGTGATGCTGCCAATCTCACACACAATGGGTGGTGACGTCACAAAAGTGCACTGCAGCACCACCCAAGACTTAGTTCTTGTCAATTTGGTATTTTCTGAACCTCCTATATCATTGTGGTGATTTTTATGGCCTGTACAAACTATGCTAAATTTCTGTCTCAATGCTTGACGTGACAAACTATAATTGTAAGTTTGTGTACTTGTGTTTGTTGAACAAATTCTGGCACAGTCAAGAGAGTGACAGCAGTTTTGGTTCGGTAGCAGGACGTTTCACCGTTGGGACGTTTCACCGTCGGCAGTGTGAGACGTTTCACCGCCGGTTAATTTCACAATTTGGTTATTAAAGTGATTGGAAAGGATAACTTATAGTCAAGTCATTTTTTTTTGGCAGTAAGTTTTCAGCTGATAATTAAAATCTTATGATTCTTGTCAATAATTCTTGTTTCCACATAATCCTGACATCATGACAAAACAGTTCCATCAGTATTTGAAAGCATTAGCAATGTTGTAGCACCTGTTTTGGGCCTTTCCCATTGGAATAACATTGCTGTCAAAACTGCTCTGGAAGCCATTTTCTTCCACTGTTTCTAGTGATGCAATTGTGACGTCACCACTGCTGTTATGATGTCACAGGTGATGACGTCACTAATTAAGGCTAAAAATAGACTCCAAATGAAGGAGAATAGCTGCAGTTTATCATTGGAAATGCCTGCAAGTTAAAGCTAGGGGGTTGCTGGTTATCAATTTAGTCTAAATCATGCTTGGTCATGGTGTATTTACCCTATTAATTCAAAAATTTAAGCACAAACTTAATCATGGATTGCATTATCAGCTAAAAACTTACTGCCAGAATAAAATGACTTGACTTTAGTTGATTGTTTTAGTGAATTGTGTTATCCTTCGTTATTCTGGTAATCACATTGTTCATTTAGTTACGTTTTCTTGTTATTCTGCATACTTATAGCTACATTGTAACATGTGAAATGAAACAACAATATGTTAGTTCATTTGCTACAAAGTAACAAAAAACTTAGGTAATAATAGAGCATGTAGATAGAGTCACAACACGGACAATATTTTGCGTGTTTTTGTTGAATTATCCATTCGTTAAAGTACTCCTTCAGCAATCCGCAATTGCCTATTGAAGTCTTTCTTTTCCTTTCACAGGAACATCCTATACACATCTCTCAGGAGATTGATATGTCAAACAATTCCAGATATTCCTTTTTCAAAAATCCACTCCCTGCATGCTTGGACTGCACTTAAAGGATCTGAACAGAGCCCGGACATGGGTTACCTCTCAAGGTAAGCAACAGTTAAAAACACTTTTCCTCAAATAACTATAACAATATCATAAGTACAGAATGTATCTTGCCGCGAACGCTGTCCATACATCTTATGTTACAAGTATTTATCTGCCACACATTTTAACTTACAATTTGTTCTTTATATTCAGCTCCCTGTCCTATTGTTCCATCACGTCACAGATAACCATGAAAACCATCCCCAGAACAGATAAACATTACACTGCAAGGAACATGTACAACCAAACAGACATCTTGTTGTCTTCAAAACTGCTGTGAGGGACACTAGTATGAATGTGATATATCCCTTCATGGATAAGCATCTCACAATAATCAAGCTCTTCTACTACACACAAATCAGGTAAGTTAGAAAACAAAAGCAATGCACAATTTCATTGATGCAGTTGAATACCTCATTATTTTAATAATCCATCATCATATCCACATGATTCGTGTAGCTCACGTTTCCCACATACTTTTTGTAGCTCAAGTTTTGTCTTTCTCACCCATGCAATACAGCCACTCATGTTTTCATATTCTGTCATTTCAGGCTTCCCTCTTCAACATTACTACAGAATAATCCGTCGTCACTGCCATCAAAGTAAACAGCCCATTCTTCATTTCGAAACCCCACCAAATCTCAGGAATCCGCAGGAGTATATCAAACGACTGAAAATTCCCACAAACCCCCTTACAGTGCAAACACTGATTTCATCCGTAAAGAACACAAATCCCGTTATTCTTCACAGAGCACTCGCTCACATACCACTGACTGTTAACACAATGACCGCACCAGTCCAACACTACAAACCCTGAAACAATTCTGTCATGTCATTCACGACTAAACATTTTCCAATAAATTCTTAAAAACTATGTCCTCTCTTTGAGTTACATAATTTTCTAATGCGCCTTCACTTCTGTGACTGTTCCATGCAACTATACTTCCAGTCCAAGATCACCAAGCAATCTCTCACTTCTTCAAAATATCAGTTGCTCAGTGGTTAGAGCAATGGCACCTAAAACTGCATTAGGTCGGTTTTGAATCCGCGGATTCTTGTTTTATGGTTTACATCTTATTTCACCAACCGATGTTGTAAAATGAATTGTAAGTATGAGTGTTCTAATGCCACATATATTAACCTGTTTACACAGTGAAAATATGTTTTTGTAAATAAATAAATATGAAAAGAAGGCCATAGATTTTAAATTTAAAATAACATTTCTACATTACCCACGTTGCATTTGTTTATATTTCTGTAACAAATCTGCAATGCATTAATCTTGAAGACTTTAGTAAACACGTGTCAGTTACATTAGAATGTCAAAGCGGCATTTTGTGAGACAGAAAGAACAGCTTTACTGGGGTCTAATAACGTATCATTACCACCGGTAGTGAATGGGTCACGACCATTTTGTACAGAGAATCAAGTTACTGCACAAACAATATTTATATAGACCACTGTGCAGGGCATTTAAATGCTCAAGCTTATACATAAAAGAGGTAATCAACAAAAGAAAGTAGAAGCCTGACTACGATGCTTTTTTTTTGTGGATCTGAAAGGGGGAAGATCGTATCTGATACCATGAAACCAGGGATGCTGGAAAGAATCGCGGGCGGCAGCGACGGAAAGACGAAAAAGGGCAATTTCACGGGACAAAGTTTAAGTAGAGTGTCAATAATAATTTTAATATAGACATACTAATTTGTGCCTAAAATTGAAAAAATAAGGCCTGATAATATCTTTAAGATCAAAAGGGCACCCTTGCCCCCCTGCCCCCCCGGGCAAGGGCGGGAGGGGCAATTGCCTCCCTTTTCCGGCACCCTTGCATGAAACCTAGTAACCAAGCAAGTTAAAAACGACAGCATTAGCAAATTAAGAAACAGATGATTAAAGTCACAGCCTCAGTTTTTTTCAATGAACAATCATACAATTTGATCCTCAAATTATTTTCGTCCATATAACAGTCGCTTAAACCATGAAGGGGCCAGATTTTCGCTAAGAATAAAAGGGTGCCCAAACCCTACCCTCCTTTTTATCATGTGCATACATGTGCTCACAATCATGAAAACAATTTGTGTTTGTCAGTAATGATGAACAATTTGATGAACAACAAACCGCAGAAATGACCCCCAGGAAATTACATCTGGATCGAGATATTTGCCAATAGTACCTATGATATAAATTCTGGAATTTTACTTGGTTGGTCAATTGGTAACGTGGTAGGCTGCCAATTGCTGGGTCCAGGGTTTTAATGCAGCTTTTGCCGGCCACCTGGGCCTAAGTTGGACGCCTGCTTCAATCATCCTTCGCCTCATTGCCGTGTCCTTCCACTGTCCTAATTGACCTTCCCAGCGCATAGATACAGGATGTCAATCCCCTCTCATCCATCCAGCCATCTGGAATTCTACTCGAAATCCTGAAGCAATCAATAGAGGCTTGTGTGAGTAAATCTCTTATTGATTTACGACAAATGTTAGGGCTGCAAGGTGTGCCTCGTATTTTGTTGTCCTTTAATGAGAAATTTTACCTTGAATTTTAGCTTGTAGCTCTATACATCATAGCAAAGCTTTCGTAAAGAATGAGATTTTTCATTGTTTGTTAATTTCATATTACTGCTAAATTCAATGTCATGGGTAGGAAACATAGGCATGAATGTAAAAGGCGTACATAAATTGCTAGGGAATATCACTTCCTGAGGGCTTCAGAAGTGGTACATCTAATAAGCCACTTTTTTCAATTTTTCAGCATTGTGTAATTTGCAGAACTCAATTAAAATATTGTTGCATCTTGAGGATTTTTGTAATGCAGTATCATGTACAGGATTACAGGGCTGAGAGTCTGCATTTGAAGAACATTAAACAAAAATTTGGTGGCTATAAATGATCCATATGCCACAGTGCTGAACCGACAACAACTGTGACAACTAATCGTCTGCTTAAATTCTTCTTTAATTAAACTATAGAGCTTTGTTGTTTGTTACATTGTCCATCTTACAATTGCAAGGCACAGAACACAGGCTAAACCCATTTTCAGAATAATTATAGAACTCATGTAAGTGCTTACCTTGCCCCTGTCGCTTGAAACCATGCTCTTGATGGATTACATTATATCTCTGTGATATATTCAATTTTTGTTTTGGTCGATGTTGACTTGTTTAAGGTTAAAAATGGTCTGGCAAGACGGACCAATGGCTTTGATGATTTCAATGAAGCAAAATTATAATTTTTATCCAGTACAAAATCTTCTTAAGATGAAGCCTCGTTGAAGCAGTGAGTTCACTAATTAAACCCTTTGGGTGAAATAGGGCCTTTCAAGAGAGAAATCTATTGATTCCTATTCATCCATAAAAGAGGGCCAAAGACACTCAACTTGTTTTTGAGGAATTCAGTCTTAAATGTTCACTTTGGAAGAGCCTTCAGCTATGTAGTTTCCGGTCCTCCTGAACTTAGCCAATAACCATCGAGCTGCTAGAGATGCAAACGAGGGTCGCGCATGCTCATTGAATACAAGAAGAGATAACTTTGAAACAGACACATGGGTAGAAATCATGTGACATTCGCTTGAAAAAACCATGAAGCGGAGAGTGTGATATCTTATTCTTGAATATTTTAAGAAAATGTTCAATCTCAGAGCAGTTTATCTGGAGATTGTCAGGGTGTAAATCTTAGGTCTACCCCGAAAATCATTTTTTTAACCCTTTTAATATATGATTGTCATATATTTTTGAAACACTATGAATACCTCATTGACATGAACCACATTTGATGTCAATTTTGTAAAATAATAATGTATTTATGACCACACTGAATACTTCATTGTCATGATACATATTTTGATGTCAATTTGGTAAAATGACATGTTTACTGGCTTGTTTTTAAGAAGGAATACAACATTTATATATATGTTGGTAAAAAACTTGTTTTTTGAAAGTAAATTGATTCGTAACTTGCAACCTAGGTAATTTTTTAAACTTAAAACTTGTTATGAAGGACTACTCTTTTCTTTCCTTTAAGAAGAAATGCAATCTCATATATGAAAAATAAATTGCATCAAACATCCTTTTACAGGACAGACCCGGAAAGAAATCCCTGGTTACAGTCACAGTTTAGCCTTTGATAATAATACTTTATTCCAAAATAGTTCTGTCTATTCCAATAACAATCTCCAATGTCATATGTCTGGGATTTAGTCAGGCATCATTGTGAATTTTAACATGAAATTTGGCTGATATATAGAACTAGGGGAGCAAGTATGTTTGGCAAAATATTTTTTGACATTCACAGTCACTATTTGTAAATGGCCATCCCCTGAACTCACGAAGATATAGAAAAATGGTCTTCGCTGTTAAGACCAATTTGTGCACCTTTATTAGATACCACTTTCAGGATATCACGACAGTGCAAAATTAATGTTTCCTTGGACTATATCTTACAGTTTTGCTAAGAGATTTGGCTTGGACAATAAATATTTACTTACCATGTAAAAGAATAAATTTTATCAAATATCATAAATATAGATCAGGAAAGGCAAAGTTTACGCACCTAAAAATTGTTATCAATTCTTACTCTCAGGCAAAAGACTGTCAGTATAATTAAACACAGAACAAGGCAACATGGACACGTCTTTGTGCCATGCATCAAGCATTAGATATTACAAAAATTGATAATCGAATGTGTGTAAATGAAGTTAATTAAGTTGAATATTTTATGATATGTGATTATTATTGTGCAGATCTATATAATTGTTTTATTGCGATGAGCCTGATTGTTCAACCACAGTTTGGGTGTGAGCCAAATAAAGTGTCTCATTAGCGTTCACCATTACTATGGTGAATGCTATTGATTTCGGTCATATTAATAATATTATTATTTTTCTGCCACTTTTTTTTGGAATTTCAACATGAAAGTGAGTGTAAAGATGTCGTAGATGAGTAGATTAATCTCCCATTGAAGTGGTTCTGACCTTGACCTATTTTTCAAGGTCACAAGTCACCTCAAAGTCACTGTTTTTGAAGGGCTATCTCCTGAACTAATACATTTATAATCTTTTATTGACATTCTCATATAATCAGAGATACATATATGTCATCAAAATAAAATATAAAATACAAAATGCAAACAAGAGGACTACATCACTAAGGCTATTCTAGACGCTATTACAATTATTGTAATTTTACAGAGGCAAATTTACTTGTTTTGGTGTACAAAAAATGTTGCACCATCAAATTATATATATTCAGACTAACATGGATTTCTTAATATTAAATCTGCCAAATGTCTTCTTATCTTATATCATATTTTAAACTTCTTAATAGGCTGGTCCAGTCAAATTCATTACTGATGTAATAATGTTATTCTGGCCAAAGTAAAAGGAAAAGTGAAGAAATGACATAAATGCAGAGTAGAGTGAATTATAGAATAAATCCAAGTCAATTTGAAATCGATGCTAATGACAATATGAATGTTACAGTCCTTGTCATACTTACGTGGAATCTCAAGTTCTTTTCTAAGTTGTTGAACTCTAATGTCAGAGATGACTCTATTCTAGCATTGCAATATATGTAAATTAACTACAGGCTGTGATGTCATTTCAAACTGGGTCAGATTCCCTAGCTTCTGGCCAATGTGGATCCTCCTGGACTGAGCGTCACAGTTTCAACACAGTGTCAGAGTAAGAATTTTATCAGGGATAGCCCCTACAACAATGTCATCACAGCTTGATGGCCAATGGGCTGACAGTAAACTACGCATCACAGTTCAAACATTGATATATTGAAGGAAGCATTACATTTGTGATCCCAATAATTTATCACAGCAATCACCAGTCTAATCCTACCAAATGGCAGCTTTGTGAGCATTCACAGTAGACAACTGTTATAATAGGGTGTGTCAATTTTTAATCTTTTTGCAAATTCAAAAAGCACTAGTGCCTAAAATGTGCGTTTTGACCTGGAGAATCCAAATCTGTTATTGAAATGGCGATACGACAATTCTTAACTACTTCAATTTTGGTCCAAAGTTCAATGCTTTTTTCGTTATTGACCATTTTCGCTAATCCGCGATTCTCTATAACTTTGTCAATATAGTCAATACAGCATTCTAATAACCGTGGTTGGAAAGCCCTCCAAACGAACTTCATTTTGCATGCCAACATCAATAGTCTAGGACGATATCTTGACTCCCATTGGTCCTATAGCCTGCACTTTTTAGAATGAAAATGGCGCAGATTGTCTAATCCGGTTAAAAAATGGCTTTGTAATTTTTTTCAATGGTAATTGCAGTGATTCACATTCTCCGAGTTCCAGAATGACCAAATACACATTTTTTTTTGATTTTTACCATGGGAGTGCCTGGCTTGTGAGTGATGAAGTTTTAATGTTAAATTTAGTTGAAAACTCGTAAAATGTGAGATGGGGTCTGTTATACTTCATATCATATCTTCGTCAGAATTTATTGCTTGGCAACATGAGTGGTACCACATGAAAGAAAATACTCTTAGCATTCTCATGGTACCAATGATGTTGTCCTATATTTAATTCTTGGTAAGTTAAAATATGAAATATAACAACCTCTCCATGTTTTGTTTCAATAATTCCGACAACATTTTGCATTAAAATTTCCAAGTTCAAAAAGCAGGATTTTCCACGACTAAAAATTTAGAAAATAATTTATTTGCTTATTCTGGAACTTGGAGAATGTGAATCACAGCAATTATCAGTGAAAAAAAATCAAAAGCCTTTTTTTAATAGGATTAGACAGTCAGCAACATTTCATTTCTAAGAAGTGCAGGCAGAAGAGTCAATGGGAGCACAGGCACACTCCTATATTAGTCAATTGATACTCAGTATAAATATCATTTCTAACAGACTGTACAGTCAGTCCAGGAGAGTGCCTGTGATGGGAGTCAATATATCGTGCTAGACCATTGATGTTGGTATACAAAATGTATTTTTGAGAGCTTTCCAACAATGGCAGTTAGAATGCTGTATGACAAAGACTGAGAACAGATTTGGATTCCCCAGTTCAAAACGCACATTTAAGGCACTAGTGCTTTTTGAATTTGCATAAAAATTTAAAATTGACACACCCTACTGTTATAATCCCACAGAGTTGTTTGATTAATTTACAAACTTGCTAACTTACAACTTTAAACTTTGATGGAAGTTGGTATAAACAGAAGGCTTTGACAATTTGTTTGTAAACACACAGCTTATGTTATGTATATTTGTTCTGGCAGCCCATTGGCTGAGAGGCTGTGATGTCAAACTTGCATGGGTTTTCCCCAGACCCAATTTTCACTCTGACACTGAGTTGAAACTGTGATGCTCAGTTTGGTGGATTCGCATTGGCTAGAAGCTGGGGAATCTGACCCAGTTTAAAATGACATCACAGCTTGAAGTTAGTTTGAATATATTGCAATGCTAGGATAGTGTCATCTCTGACATCACAGTTTAACAGCATAGAAAAGAACTTGAGATTCCACATAAGTATGACAAGGACTGTAATAAGAAGTCAATATGATGTCCATATTAATGCCAACATGAATGCCAACATGAATGTCAATATGGTCCAAAGGTCAAACACAGGTTCAAACATCGAGGAGAGACTGGATTTTATGTGTTATGGTGGAATATGGGTGTTCTTGACCGAAATCACGCGGATTTCAACACTGTCAAATTTCATTATCCTGCCAGGTTGACCAGGGGCGGTCTGCCGGGGGACTGCATTGCTTTTGAGCCAAACTCCCAGGCTGTTGCCTCTGTGGAAAAAAATTAAATAAAGTCCCTATTCAATGGCCCTTATCTTAGTTGATATAATGAATGTTCTCATTTGATCTTGGTGAAGGATTTTTTGTTTTTGTTTTGAGGGGGGGGGGTTCAAGAATTTTTTTCATTTGAGGTCAGGGGTTGGGATGCTTGGTTTGGATTTTTTGTTGAACAACTGCTAAGAGAAAACATGGATAAAAACAGAGAAGAGAAGAGCAAGGCAGAACCGAACATTTTTCAAACCTCTCAACTAAATGTATGACTTTCGTGTACGTTGCTAAATTAATCCTTTTGATGGAAGTTGGTGTGTACGTAAAATGTTAAAGCAAGCATAATCGTACGATTCTTCCTTTTTTTGGTTTTTTTGGATTTCGACAAGCCTCTTTAATCTAGAGTAAATCAATACAATGAAAGAAGGAAACTACATTTTTTCGCTTTTGTTCACAGAACAAATTGTGTGGAAACATGACAATTAGGATGCTACATACCCCATATCTTTGCCGATCGTCAGGGGATGAAACGTTTGCTCATCTTAGGTATCTGGGGAAATTTGCTAATGCTTTTTGCCAGTTGATACACCATGGTGTTGGCTAAAATTTTGGAAATGACATGTTCTGTTGCGTTAATAGCTTTATGCCCTTCCAACAGACATTCTTAGAGGCATTTTTCAGTTGGCAAAACGTAAGATTGATCAGGCACTGTCACATGCCTGTGGGCAGAACTTTACACTAAATACAATCGTATATACTTGGTAGCCAATAATATTTATGCATTGGCTCAGCTTAATCACAAAATAGTGTCAAGGCAAGTTTTGACTATATAAAGAGCACT
The DNA here is from genome assembly GCA_026936325.1 of Platynereis dumerilii. Classification (NCBI taxonomy): domain Eukaryota; kingdom Metazoa; phylum Annelida; class Polychaeta; order Phyllodocida; family Nereididae; genus Platynereis; species Platynereis dumerilii. The sequence goes on along the minus strand of JAPTHN010000002.1, from coordinate 36,523,079 downwards.
CTTGACAAGTATTGGTCATATTTGGATCTTATACGAGTGAATTAAACGGCTAATTCTGTGACCACTTATGAAGCCTTGCTTGTGACTTTGGTTGTTGTGCTGTTGATTCTGCAATGTATATATACAAGTAGCTGTTGCTACAACACAATTTCTATGCACAATTGACTTCCCTTACACACAAACTGTTGCTCATTGCTCAGACCACAGTATTGTGCCCTCATCATTGCAGTTGTTGAACAATTTTGTCCATCCTCTACCTTGTAACACTGCTGCCATTAGACACCTACGAAATTTTCGATGTCTGACAACAAGCATTTTATGCATGACTTGCTGCATTTGTACATAATGAAGGCCTCTTTGAGATGCCATTTGCAAGGATTCATAGCACTCGACCACACTATCAGGAATTTCTAAAGCATTATGGCTTGCTCATGTCTCCATCATTAGTCTACCTAAACTTTGCTGGATCATATACTATTACCAAAACTTCGTATTAAATGTATTATTTTGGAAAACTTCAGTCTGTTGCATTGCAGTATTTTCGTGCATTAAGTTCCTATTAGAAAATGTATATTGGAAGTTAAATATGACACCTTAATTATGCACTTTTAAAACTTTAATCGGGTTCAAGATCATGAATAATACAATGTAAGTTGTTAATTACCTGACAATTCACTCTTGTCCGCGGCTGATTTCCTAAAAAAAACATACTTTTTGCAGCAATTTTAAAAACAATGGGGCACAACAATTAGATATTACATAATAGGCCCGATTTAACCAACTTGTGACAAGTCTAAACTTTTGAGACTGACCAAACAGACTTGTCTGAAATCCCACTCAATCTTTTCAATGTTATTCACACCTGAATCACAAGTCTAAATTACAAAATCTGTTTTACCGACAAAATATTTAGAAGAATTAGCTGGGAGTCTCAGAAGGCCAAAATAGAGACTTGCACTGAGATGGTATGAACAGCAGTTCTCACTGGTGAGCTAGTCTGATTTGTCTTTAGAAATTACAGATAATGAGCCCTGCAATCTTAAACTTTTCAGGACAATGCTAATATCAGTACCTAAGTAACTCAATAGTGGGTGCATCATGTCTTAGTAGCCACCTTAGTTTCCTTATCCGGAACCTTACTAACAATATTTGACCAAGTGATTACCAATAATGAAAAATTGTTTGCTATCGGATCATAAAAAATGATCTTGCCGGCTGGCCTAATAATATAATGGGCTCATGCAATTCAAGTAAGAGCATGTTCATGTCTCAGACACCCACAAGTTTTGATGTACTTGGCAATGTTAAAAAAAAAGAATATTAAGTCTTTGAATAATCTTGGTTCTAATGGAAATCTCAACTCAACCAGAAATGGCCATGAAAAGCAAATTAAACATAAATTGTTATTTATTTATCCCCTTGTATATTCCAAAAAATCAAAAGACAACCATCCTCCTCGAGAAATTGGCAGACGTGCGATTGACAGGAGGGCCATCTGGATGCAGATATTTGCCAATAGTATGACATTAATTGTGGAATTGTCCTCGACATACAGAAGCAATCAATGGAGGCTTTGTGGGTGAACTTTCTTATTGACCCTCGACAAATGTCATGGCTGACAGCTGCAAAGTTTACCTGATATTGATTCCTCCTCTAATGAGAAATTTTACCTTGAATTTAAAAACGATGAGTTTTTTTTTATTGGACATGCAGAGCTATACAATGTCATATTGTCCATCGGAGTAAACTAGATGTAAGGAACCAGGGTTGGGTTCAATTACTTCCATCAATTACAATTACAATTACCAATTACAGTGTGTCTATAGAGTCAATTACAAATACAATTACAATTACAGTAACCAGAAAACCCTCAATTAAATTACAATTACCAATTACAATGGTCAATTACAATTAAATTACAATTACAATGTTGATGTCAAGTATCACTAGTCCGCACCGACCCAGAGTCCCACATCGGACTTTAATCAGTACAAAAGGACTGTTATATAAATGTGATAAATATCAGTTTTAAAAAGAAACTGGAAAATAATACTTGGAGAGAAAAAGTGAGTTTAGAAATTGAAGAAATATAGGTGTTTTTCTTTTGATTTGAAATGTTATGATTGATCATGTAATTGATTTGTAATTGGTGTGTAATTGATCAATTACAGCTCTAAATCCAGTCAATTACAATTACAATTACAATTACATTAGATTGAAAAGTCTCAATTACAAATACAATTACAAATACACAGTAATTGTAATTAATTACACAATTACGCAATTACAATTATAATTGAACCCAACCCTGTAAGGACCGAAAGCTTTTATTCAATGTTTATACTATTTTGACATCCATGCAGCATTAGCTTAAAACCAAGGCAATTACTCAAGACTAAAGAAGTCTATTTTCTCCATGAAATGAAATAAACAATGTACAGTTGGTCTCGAAAGTAAGTATACCGGTATTGCGTCAGATTCAATGGAACTAACGAATCAAGAATGGAAATTGTCTTATGAGTATATAAAGGCATATTAAGCATTAATGATGCTATGTTATGTTACTGATTCTGTGAATATATAGAAATTCTCACATTAAATTATCTCCACATTAGATTCCTCTTTGTCATATGCTTGTTCTTCTGCATAATTAATTGATCATATCTACCTCAAATGTATTAGCCCTCGTCATTGAAGTTGTTACACTTTCTTGTACGCTGTGCATCCTCTGTCTTGTAACACTGCAGCTATTAAACACCTACATCATTCTTAAAAGCTGACAGCAAGCCATTTGTGTATGACTTGCTGCATTTGTACGTGACGAAGGCCCCTTTCAGACGCCATTTCCAAGGATTCATGGCGCACTCTGCTACACAATTAGGAATACCTAAAGAATTGTGCCTTTGCTAAGGTCTCCACCTACTTACAAGTGTGCTACATCATATATTTTGGATTGTAGATACTTATATTCAGGACGAAGAGAAAATTGCCTGAAAGAAGAACAGTCCAGTATCCTAAAAGTTAAATTGGATATCCACTGTGCTTGTCTAGTAATTTTCTCTACACTAAAAAGTTTATCATGTCACCCTAATGTTGCCTTCAAGAAACACAAGGTCTTAAAGCAAGGAATCATGAAATACATATATGTGAGTGCATGCCAGCAGACTGAGACTATATGCGAAGGTCCGAAGATTGAAAATTCAAGAATCTTTTGAAAAATCAACCTACCCTGCAATGTGTATCTAAAAATGATTTCTAGGAATGTAAGAGAAAATTTTATGAACAATTAAAAACTAGAATAAATGAGATTTAGGAGGTCGAGTATTAGTGCCCTGGATTTTGGGCGCACAAGAGTTTGCCCGAATCAATGCTTGCAACATTTCAAAATAATTAACTTTGATACCATGTGTTCTATTTTGATAACTACACAGCCCTATTATCTCGTTGTGTTTCCTTCATCTCAAGGTGCTTCTGTAACATCTCTTGATTGCTTCCAATGTGAATGCATGCCAAGATATTGTCGAAAACATTTGAACTTTTATCCAATATGCTGCATGTGGCTTTTTGAAGAATCAAAATTAAACTAAACTTTTTACAACAGGTATCAATTTTCTTATTCCCTAACTTCTAAAGGACGGGCTGCCAATACGTCTTGGGAAAATCTATCAAAATTGCTGATTAACTGAATTACCAGTAGGGAGAACGGGGGCACATTGGGATGCTTTTAACGTCTACTAATTTTGCTCAATGTTGAAAGCACTGAAGAACTCAGAAGTTTGCATGAATATCACCCATACTATTGAGCTTAAATGCAAGGCATAATAAACTAGACTGCACCTACCCTTTCGCAGCCAGAGAGTCGTTGAAATGACACAGCCGGGGCACATCGGGACATCACTTAAAAAATCATTTTAACACTCCATGTGCAATAGATATCATATATAAGTAGTGCGTAAGACAATATACAGTGCATTAACACCTTGTAGTGCTAATAGTTGATAAAGTTCTTTAAACAGTTTTAAACATTTAACATAAACTGTCCTTGGTGTGGACATCTATGTAAGTAACACACAATGCTTTGCGATAAATTTGTTCACAGAGCATGGTAATCCACTATACCTCTATTCATTGTGGCCTGAACACCTGTTGTGTGCCATCCCAGGTCATTCAGTTGCATTGGACACTTAAATTCTGCCATATTAAGTGCGTCCCAATGTGCCCCGAATTCACTGTCCAAATGAGCCCCGATATCACTTTTTCACCAAAATGCTAATTTCTCGGACACCAGTGAGTGTGTTTATCACGATAGCAATTCATAACTGTTCGTCACGATATATAAAATTCATACTAGCACTGAGAAAGCCTCATTGTTCATGGTTTGTCCACAGAATGGTTCGAATTGAACCCGTCCATATTTACTTTTGTAGTAGGAAAACAAACTTTTGCTCGCCATACTTCTGCATGTGGCTGTAATTTGTCTATAATACCATGGAAACATCAGGATGTGAAATTACAAGATATGATGGCACTACCATATCATATACCTTGCCAGGATCCAAGAAAACCCCACCGTCCCACAGTGCCCCGCGTCCCAATGTGCCCCCGTTCCCCCTAAACTTGTATGGATGTTTTTCACCCACAAAACTGTCTGTCTGAGAATCAGTTCTTAGTGAAGTACATGTAGTTTTAAAATCGCTTCTTAGCATTGCGTCCTTTTTCACAAAACAGAATCTGAATGATGTTTATTGCTTTGTAGAAGCTGCTTACTGATTTTCAGCAAAAAAAAGTTACATTTGAATTTTGGCAGATCTGATACAGTTGTTTCCTAGCTAATTATATGAGCTGGGCAGCCTGAGCTGAGGTGTTGCATCACCATTTCCATAATGATCTCAACAGGAAGTTCCTTGCATTTCATTCAATTAGGTAGAGACAAAATGACTCTTAAACATGACACCTTAATGTTAAGCTTTTTTTACTTATTAGGCCCAAGGTCACAGAAATTAGGAGTCATTGTCAGAGAAAACTGCAGATTTGGTGGCGCGGGGTGGTCAGCGGATCTTGATGAAATTCGGTGGACTGAATACTTATATTGAAAAACTAAATTACCCCAAAGGATTTTTTTCCAGATGCATTTCCCTCTGAGCTGGAGCTATTTGAATAAATTGAGCAAATGACGGCCAATCGACAAAATTCAACTTTTTGGCATCCTGAAATTTAGACATTTCCGCTCTTCAATTTTTCGCGAAGTATCTAAGTTATGGCAATAATGTTTTACCCGTGGTAAGACTAATACTTGGAGATACTTCAGTATAAATTTCATCTCATTTGGGTTTTTCACTGAAGTTGCAGTGGACGCTGAAAACGGGTCTTTTTCTCAAAATTGCCAATTTGCTGCATGCTCGGAAATCGGCAAAATATAACTGCATATTGCTAACTTGAGCATCCGTCCCTGGGTAATCTGGTATAACTGGGGTAAAATATAGGCCTTGTCCACCAATTTCCAAAAATAAAACCGTGGTGCACTCTGTAAACTTTTTTTTTACACCATCTTGAAAATGGGATTTTTCCGAATTTTCCAAAAAACATGAAATTTCAACATTTTGTCCAATTCCGCTGTCCATTTTTTCTCAAAGTACATAATCTACATCATTCTTTTTTTGCACGTGGCATGACGTGTGCTTTGGGATACCGTAACAAATAATTCAGCTTATTTGATATTTTAGTTAAAGCTGCAGCAGCCACTGAGCAGTGTTATTTTTCTCAAAATTGCCAAATTGCCAAATGTCCGCAAATTGGCAAAATATAGCTGCATGCAGCTAACTTGAGCATCCTTTCATGGATAATCTAGAATAACTGTGTTGATATATAGGATGTATCAACCAATTTCCAAAAATAAAACAGTGGTGCACTGTGTAAACTTTTTATTCACACCATCTCGAATATTGGGTGTTTCTGCATTTTCAAAAAAATATTAAATTTTAACATTTGGCCATTTCAGCGAAATATAACTGCATATAGCTGTCTTGAGCATCCCTTCTTGGGTAATCTAGTATAACAATGTTGAAATGTAGGATGTAACAACTAATTTCCAAAAATAAAACAGTGGTGCACTGTGTAGACTTTTTATTCACACCATCTTGAATATTGGGTGTTTCCGCATTTACAAAAAAACATTAAATTTCAATATTTGACCATTTCAGTGAAATATAACTGCATACAGCTAACTTGAGCATCCATTCATGGGTTATCTAGTATAACTGCGTTGAAATATAGGATGTATCAACCAATTTCAACAAATAAAACAATGGTGCACTGTGTAAACTTTTCAATCAAACCATCTCGAATATTGGGCGTTTCCCAATTTTTTCAAAAAAACATTAAATCTAAATATCGGCCATTTCAGTGAAATATAACTGTGTATAGCTGACTTGAGCATCCCTTCATGGGTAATCTAGTATAACTATGTTGAAATATAGGATGTATCAACTAATTTCCAAAAATAAAACAGTGGTGCACCGCGTAAACGTTTTATTAACACCATCTTGAATATGGGGTGTTTCCGAATTTTTCAAAAAAAACATTAAATTTCAATATTTGGCCATTTCAGTGAAATATAACTGCATATAGCTGACTTGAGCATCCCATCATGGGTAATCTAGTATAACAATGTTGAAATATAGGATGAATCAACTAATTTACAAAAATAAAACAGTGGTGCACTGTGTAAACTTTTTATTCATACCATCTTGAATATTGGGTGTTTCTGCATTTTTCAAAACAAAACATTAAATTTCAATATTTGACCATTTCAGGGAAATATAACAGCATACAGCTATATTGACCATCCATTCATAGGTAATCTAGCAACTGTGTTTAAATAAAAGATGCATCACCCAATTTCCAAAAATGAAACAATGGTGCACTCTGTAAATTTTGTATGCACAATGCCTTGAAAATAGTGTGTTTCCGCATTAAAAAAAAAAAAGCACAATATGTTGTCAAAATTCTTTCTATACATTTTTGTTGTTCATTTTTTTCAAAGGAACTAGACCATGAGTTGTGTGTTTTCAAAATTCCAAGACTTACATTTATTGTGATATCCTCGTATAAATTTCAATTCACGCATGTTATTTATCTGTAGCACGTTCTGAATATAGACAGCTAAAGTTCCAGTTATGTCATGGCTAAGTGTAACCACATTAAAGCAGAATTGAACACATTCACTGGGTAATCGAGGCAATCTGTGTTGAATTATAAATATAGATAAATACATATATTATAAATATTTGAAGACATTTCAACAATTTTGAAATTGGATGCTGTAGTGCACTCACTATACAGAATTTTGAAAAGGGTTGGTCACAGATTTTTTAAAATCATATAAAATTTGGATGTTTTTGCCCTTTTTGATTTGCTGACATTCCTCAGGTCAAAAACGTTTCTTGCCAATTAACTTGGAGACTCCTTTGAACATAACCAAGTACAAAATTAGGGAATGCTGATTAGAGAAATATGTTTTGATAAATTGCTGTGTATTCACCAAAACCAGCCGAAAATCATCATTTGTTTAAAATATATATGATTGTGTGTATGACCAATATTTAAGATCCGTTATTGTGCTGGCACTGGGAAATTTCAAGATTCAGTGTTGAGGATACAAAAATATAAATTTCACAAATTGATTTGTATATGTATATATATATATATATATATATATATATGTTTATGATCTATATTTAAAAGCCATCCTTGTGCTGGCACTGGGAAATTTCCACACGGTGGCACTCAACCAAACTGACAGTGAGGCTCTGTAGCATCGCCATATCAACCCTTCTTTTCTCCACCCATCTCCTTCGGTAACCTTTTTAAGAAAAGGTGAAAAATACATTTTTATAATAATAATAATTTATTTTATAAGGCGATTTTTATGGCATCTCACTGCTTCATAGGTGAGTGACAAAGCAAAGGGATACCACATAATGCAATTTTACTCAAAATTCAATCAAAATAGGACTTACCCGTAGTTTTTAATGCAAAAAACTATACAAAATGTAATTTTTTCATCTCATTGTTACATCTGCCCACCAGGCACCTTATGCTAACAATAGGGTACCTAAGTAAAACGTGTTGAGTTCTTAAAGAGTCAAGTATGGTAAATCCTCACAGGACATTTTTACCAGTAGGGTTGACAGATTTCGGTGCCTTTACCTTCAATTTTTGTTTTCCTGTTTTCCGTCATACTACAGTGTACGTATACGTATGAATGGTTTTCTTTTTGGCATGAAAAGATGGAAGGAATGTGCCCTTTCCAATGGACTAAATAATATTTTTGTACCTATTCCAATTTTCCAGGAAATACAGCTTTAGCCAAAATTGAACGGATTTACCCTCCTTGACTCTAGTATTGTCAGGCCAATTTATGCAGAAAACATTGACTTGACATGCGTCGGATGCTGTTTTCGCATGGAAATAGTTGTAAACCTGTATCAAAATGTAGGAAATTGAATTTACAACATTATTGCACTAGGCCTAATTTAAAGTTGCTGCACCCTAAATTTATGGTGCTGCTATGGTAGTACTACATGCATTATATTTTTTACACAGACATTTTAGTAGAAATAGGATTGAATGGAAATTCAACACTACTCCGCTGATACCTTGCCACCAATGCCTTAGAATGGCATTTCATTTGCTTAGAAATAGTTATACAGCGTCTTATTTTTACACCTGAGTGCTTTCATATAGAGCTTTGTATATATATAGAGCTTGTCTTGGATTCAGAAATTCAGCTTTAACCGAAACATGATAAATGATGTATTTATGTATTTTCACTCATTTTTCCGACTTTTGCTCACAAAAATCTCTCTCAAATTGGATTTATTACTCAAAAAAAAATTATGCCATGTTAAGATAAAATATCCAGAATATTGTTTTCAACAACTTCTGAAACTTTGAAAATGGTCAGATAATTGAGAGCTGAATTATTAAGCTAAAATCAGACACCATTTTGCAATAGTTACCGTAACAATCTCTGCCCAGCAGGATGACGTCACGTTTCAGCAGCATTTGAAAAATGTGATGCAGGGCCAACTTTGAGGGTTCTTTAAGACCATTTATATTCCAACAATTGGCTCCCATATACCCTCATTGTAAAGGCCATGTTTTCTAGTATTTGCTAGGACTATAGACTTTCATTTCTAATCATGTTCCTTGTATTGGTATTTTGTTAAAGTTATAGTATTTTTGCATTTCATGAAAACAAGGCTTACTTATTCACATCTCACACCTTAGTTTATGAATTGCACCACGATTTTATTTTTGCTATTTGATGTACTAAAGTAACACTATTCACCAGTATATCCACTTTTTTATGAGAGGGATGCTCAAGCCAGTAATATTGAATCAAAGGTGAGTTATTTTCGTTTTTTGTCACAAAACTAAAAAAACGGGATTTTGGCATATTTCAAAGTGGAATAAAATGAAACTCACAACAGATATAGCAGAAATGAAAAGCTATATATAAAGTACAACTCCTAAATGTAATTTACCCAAAAGGTCAAACTTCTATGTTTTATAGCTTGGCTGCTGGGAATTTTCAAACATTACCTCAAATTCAAAGCTGAAAAGTGCAAATCGGCCAGAATCGGTCCAAATCGTCAATCTGGGTTGCCGTGGCAACCAGGCGATATATTAAGAAAATGACCGTACCATGGAATTTAGTTACCTATGGGGGTAAAATGAGCCAAGTATCGCGGAATTTGGTCGACCACCCCGTGCCACTTTTTTCTCAAAATCTGCAGTTTTCTCTGACAATGACTCTTAGGTGTTACACTTGCAATTACTCTCAAGTCTCCTGCAACTTCATGCAAGCTGCAGTTTAACTGGGAACAGACCACACACATTGCCAAGCACGGTGCTTGACACAGTGACACACACCCACAAAGGGCCAGGACTTTCTCACCTGGTTGACCAAATTTAAATGCCTGTTGTTTTTTTAAAGTGGTCAAGAGCAGCTGCTAAGGTTTTGGATCATTGAAGTTTGTCACATACTCGTAGTATAGTAGTGCCCCTGTCATAGCATGGTTCCCTACCTCCTCAAAAGCAATTTGCAGTCGGGCGGATTTTTTCAAATTATAAACAGTTTATCGGTCAAACAATTGGCATTGATGCACTTTGATGTCCCAAGCGCTGCTGATAATATAAGTAGGGTGGTAAAAAATTTCATTGGAATTCCACATATTTGATTACCGTAAAGCGGGGTAAAGTTGGCAATCTGGGGTAAAGTTGGCATGCTATTTTGACCCACTTATTGGCAAAAATGCCCACTTTTCTTCACTGACATGTATGGCAACTGTGCCAAAGATACCTGTGTCGGTGCGGAAAGTTTGAAATTTTTCCATTAACTGGGTCAAAATAGCATGCCAACTTTACCCCAGATTGCCAAATTTACCCCGTTCTACTGTAGCGGTGTCAGAGAAACTTCAAACTTCAAATTGATTATGGCTAATGAAAATCCAAAAATATTTTGCATTGGCCTAGATCTAATCATTTTGTTTAAATATTTATTGATTATGTGAATAATGGAACAATTTCAACTCAAGTCAATCAAAACGATATTTTAGAGAGGTAAAGCCAATAAGCCATTTTTGTTGCTATGGCAATGATAATTTTGGAAAAATCTGCAGAAGATTTTAATAAAAAATTCTTTAAAAAAAGAATTGTAGTTTGCCACTGTGAATGCAGTAGTCGTATAATGAGAAGGATGTACGATCTAGTGATGGATGGATAACTGGAGCTTCACATTCTGTAAATGCACCTGGTAGGCTAATTAGGAGAGGATAAAGACACAGCAATGAGGCAAAGGATGATGATTGAAACAGCTGTCTAACAGAGACTAGGCCCAGGTGACCCCAAAAAGAGCTAGATTTGAATCCTGGACCAAGTGATTTCTAGTGTGAAGAGAGAAAACAATCTCAAAATCCGGATAGCAACTTACACACGAACAATGTATGCACTGATAATTTTAAATCAATAAATTATCAAAATTCAAATGGGCCCACTGTCAAATGCCTAGAGTCTATCACTTTACTGAAATGGTCGATAGGCCTAAGCCACACAAAATGAGTGAAAAAATATTTACAAAAGTATCAAAATTAAAGGGCCCCAATATCCCAAACTTCGGCCTCTATCACTGTATAATTCAAGTAGCCAATAATATGCCACAAAACAATCATTAAAAGTTGTATGAAGTAGGCCTTCCCTTCAAATATTAATCTAGATGATAGTCTGCTTGAAAGTAGCACGTGGCTAATTAGGCAATGTGGGCTGTATTCGTGGAACTGCAGAAAACACTGAAAAGAACACTGAAGAACACTGCTGGGTGCAATACACAACTTTTCCATATATGCTATTTTCTAATCAGGAAGTTCTCAAAATAGACTAGTGTTGATGCCATGCAAAATCTACAATAAATAGAAGTAGATTACATGCGAAATTTGTCAAAATGAGTCTGCAAATAGGCCGAAATGCCCGAAATTAAGTCCTGAGGTAACCTGTCAATCACATTGTCATTTAACAACACACATGGCATAACTATAGACTTAAAAACACAATAATTTTCGCTGAAAAAAAGGTTAAAAATGGGCTCAAAAGCCAGAGACCAGCAGTAGAAATACTGCCAATAATCTCCAGAGACAAGGGACCTCTACAAGGGCCAGATTTACTTCCACATTTCCAAATTAAATGCACTTCGTTATTTTCGCGCCAAAACCCACCAGCTGCATGATGAGGCTCTGATGGGTTTTATCAAAAGAGGAGCCTGTCAAACAACTGAAGCAGCGTGATTTACAGTTTGGCCTATTCAGCAGGCCTGTGGGGGATATTAATATGTAAAAGGAGATATTTCATTGGTAGTCATGTACAAAATAGCATAATAGGGACGGCAATTTACAGATTTAATGAGCAAAAATACTTCAATCAAACAACACATAAACTGATGATGTAATGCATATTTTATGCAAATGAGCATTGAAAAGTGCCCATCCATGTAGGTTAGGGTGTCCCAAAAAAAGTGAAAGTCTGAAATGCATTGGGGCTAACCTCTAAATGTGTTCTATAGCCCCTCTCTGACTCCCATATAAAATTTCAGCTCATTTGAAAGTGTTTTTGGTGTTACTCAAAAGCCCCGAAGATAGATAGGGGTTTAACATTGAATTTTCATGCGAAAATGGCTATTTTAGCCAATAGCTCACAAATTATTGGTTTCAGTCCACCCAAACACATTGTCAGTTAATACAATGATGTATAAATTATTCTGCACACTGTGGTACCAATTTCATATCTGTACTTCACTTGGTTCTTGTGTTATTGGCCTATTATATATACTATTTTATTTGAAAAATTTACGCCAATACAAAGTACCTTTCTTAATGAAGATTAATTGCAGTCTAATTTTGGATTTAAACATGAGACAATAACATACTGGTTCCATAGTGTGACAAGACACAAGAACATCAACCAATGTCTTATAATCTGTTTTAGACTATTGAAACAATCTGAGACGTTTTTTTGAATCACAGAAAATCGCGTTAAATATGTATATCCCATATATGTAGAATTTCTCAATAACCAAGCTAGTTACAAATATAAAATTGGTACCACAATGTGCAGAATAATTTATACATCTTTGTATCAACTATCTAAGTGTTTTGGTGGACTGAAACCTATAATTTGTTAGCTATTGGCTAAAATAGCCATTTTCGTATGAAATTTCAATGTTAAACTCCTATCTATCTTTGGGGCTCCTGAGCAACATCTAAAACACCTTCAAATGAGCTAAAATTTTACATGGGAGTCAGAGAGGGGGTATAGAACACATTTAGAGGTTAGCGCCAATGAATTTCAGACCTTCACTTTTTTTGGGACACCCTAATATTGTAGGTTACCGAGGACAATTAGAAGTTTGACCAATGGATATCTCCTACTAAGCAGATAGTTCTGCTCTTGATCTGAGATGCAAACTACAAAAAGAAGAGTGTAATGTTCAAGTTGCAATGTAAGGAGGTATTGAATTGAATCAAGATCCCATACAGTTTTGAATCAAGATCCCATACAATTTTTTGTTCAATGATATATCTGAAAGAAATGTTTAGTGGAGACGGGCCGTTTCAGTGGGGTTGGCTAGTTTTTTAATGTTCTCTCTTTTTTAAATACTTGAATTTATCTGCAACATATTTTACATTATTTTATGTGTTATCATTTTTGCCAATATTCTTGTCTTTGGCTAATGACAACAACATATCCTGCATGTACCTTCGTGTTTACAACAATTAATAATGAATATGAAAGACAAAATGTCCATGAATATTTTCAACCGATTTGGCTGAATTAGTGTTTGATCAAAGTATGCGGAATAGAAATTGAAATTCTGATGCAGGCGGTCCCTGCATGTAAGACTTCTAGTAATGAGAAAAATATAACAATAACAATAACATTCAATTAACATCATGATTATAGCAAAGACAAGAAACATTAGCTGAGAGCTATTACATGACAGCTGAAATCAACAAAAATAAAAATGAAAATATGAATAAAAACAAGCAATAATTCATAACAAGTCCTTATGTGACTGTCTTCCTGTATACTGTTTAGCAAAGGAAAAACCTTTCTTGGAAATTCAAAAACTAGTATGAACGATTATTGTCTCAATTGATATGAATTGAGTAAGGAAATTAAGAAGCTAATTTTTTTTTGTGTATTACTAATACATTCTTGTATTAGGTCCAAAGATGCTTATACAGGAAGCTTCATTGGAATTCCTTTTGATGTCACCTGAAATTGGCTGAGATTATTGTAAATTGCAGTCTTCTAGTACCAGAGCCTGGAATGATGCCTCAGGACCACCTCATTTCAATACCATTGATCGCCTTCAACATCATTGCAGTCCAAGTCTGGCTTTTGTGAGATAGACCTCAAGGTAGTTTACATTGTAAAAAGGGGGAGACATTGAACAAGTTGAGTGAATTCAAAATATTTTACTAAATCAGATTGTCATTCAGTGAATGCCTGGCTAAATGAGAATTTTGTCTGGCAAACACAGTCAGAATAAAATCCTCTCATAACTTTTTAATATTGATACTAATAGTGATATTTCATTTCTTGCGCATCAAAGTTTCCCATACGCTGCTCACATTCAGAAAGTTATCAAAGTCGCTATACCAAGGTCCGTCTGTTCAAACTGCAGACCTTAGCTATCATTTCAAGAATATGTTCATCAAATATCACATGATCTAGCGACACAGGTTCTGCGAATAGCATTGATGGAGTCTTAGTCTCAAAAAGCTGTAACATATGAACAAGAGATTCACCAAAACTTTTTATTTCAAGCAAATGAAAACCAAAACTTACTCTGACATACACTGCCACAGTGATAGCAGAGCATATTTTAGGGATTTTCGACTGGGAGACCCAGAAAAGCACCGTGATGTGTAACATCCATGGGTGAGCTTAAAGATTCATAAGATATAATTGTGTAGTGACAAGAGAATCATCATCTTCAAGAACACCCAGATTTACAAGAAATTAATGAGATTCTCTGGAAACATTGATGGTACCAATTTGGCACTGTCTGGGAGACCAAATCTGTCCACTGGGAGACCATTTGGTCTCACAGTTACCATGTTAAAAAATGCACTGAACAATAGGAATTTCAAGTTGTCAGTTTATCCCCAAATTAAAATAGAGCAACCTCATGGAGCAAGATCTGCAAGTGAAATGAGGGAATATAGTTTGGAATGTTAAGGTCAATAGTCTCATCGAAATTCTTGGATTGACCTTGACATTTGAAGCAATGTCTTTGACTGAAATTGTTCATAACCTTGTTGCCTCTCTGAGTAAATGTCAGGGTTGCAAGATGTAAAATTGATCCTTGAATTGGTTCTGACTGTGAAAATTTTCTTCAGGAATCTATAAGTGATGTGGAAGCACTGCTATTTCATATTAAAGTTATGTGTTCTGCATCAAAGTTTTCTTTTTATTCTCTCAAGAGTCAAACATTTGTTATAAGACCAGATCTTGTTAGTTTCAAGGTTCCCAAACTAAAAAAAAGACTGTCAGTCATCATTTCTACACAAAGGGACCACAGGCTGGAATGATATACCTGCTGTGATTCGTCACCCCTCTAGTCTTGAATTTTTCATTAAAAAGTCATTTTTATAATTTTCTAGCTGGCCATTTGATTTCATTTTAACTTCATGCTTATGATGTGGTAGCCAAATGCGTTGTTACTACAATACGCCGGAGCAATTATTGTAACAGCAATTACAGTTAGTAACCAAATGCATTTAGGTATTGCACTTGGTCTGTAGCATACCTTTCATCATGCTGATTGGAGTTCACATGCCACTTGCTTAGGTCTCTTGGAATTATTTGTTGGTGAAAATTGATTTTCATAGACTGGGCACACCCAACCATAAACATGTTCTGAATGGTCTCTGCACAATGCCTTCTAATCCTCAGCTTGAAACAGTAAACCAGAGGTCCTATTTCAAGGTGAGCTGTTGCTAAATGTATCTCTTGTAGTCTTTATATTTCTCCCATTTCCAGGTGCATTTAAGACCTTAAATAGTGAGCTACATCATGTCTTTATAATGGATTTGTCTGAGGTGACCTTGGCCATGGATTATATGTGCCTATGCTCCATTAAGTCAAATTAAGGAAATGCTCAGGACATAATGCACCTCAGCAATTGCAGTGTACATGTATCCATACAAAGTTAGTTCCCTTCCTGTAGCAATTTCCGGCAGGTAATCAGAGGTCTGTTTTCGTGATGTTTCAGAATTTTATATCATTTTATGTTAGGATTTTATGCCTCTGCTTTGGAAACATTATTAATTTATAAATTAATGTTCTATTGTTTATTTCGGCAAAAATTACAAATACTTGGCTGACTTTGCCAGACAAAAAGATTATTATATTTTATCTAAATCTCATATTAAGAGCAGTTGGGAAAGGTTGTTAGGCCTCCTCTTAATCACAGATAACAAAACAATCTCTTTTGTTCTAATACTAAAAAAATTATCTTATAGTTTACATGTGAAGTGAAAGATATTTTTCAGCCATAACGGGGGAAAAAACATCAGCACTTACATAATGACTACCCTCAACAGTATGCCGACAGGAGGCCCAAGCTAAAACTGGTCATAACTTGAAACAAATTTATATAATATCCATCATTCCTTCGCAGTTATTATTTTCAGTATATGTCATTGTTTAGTCAGATGTTGTTTTAATGACAATTAAACAAAGCCAGGTAATAATTTGGAAAATATCTTGTTGTGGAAGAGTGTAAGACATGTGTTATTCCCAGGGAATTGTTTAAGATATCGAAATAAATATTCATAGAAAAATAAGTTCAATAACTGTAAATGACATGTAAAAGAATGTTTGATACAGATAAGATGTACATGCATAGACAAACAGTCTAAATCTCTGGCCTGTTATATGGGAAGATTCTTTTTACAGTGTTTTGAGGTGTACAATTTTCTGTGAGAAATATTGGCTTATTCTGACATAATAATGGTGTTTCTAGGCAGTAAAGAAAGCAAAATGAAAATGCAGCTATCCTGATAGACACACTGTCATTGGCCACCAGAATAATTCAAAACTGCAGTAGATGCCCAATCTGAGTGCCTTTAGCTTAAATGAACATTTGAAGTGGATTCCACTTGAGGATTTCCCTATTTACTGCCTTGATTGCATAATATTTGGCTCATGGCTTCAATTTAAGGAATAATTGCTAACCTGCGCAGAATTTTCAAACATGTAAAGCAATTACAGATTCCATTGTCATGTTAAATGCTTTACCGCTCACAGCTATCATTCAAATAATCCTGCGACTGAGTTCTATTTCATCATTGTTCAGAAGTAAATTTGGCTCAAAAGCTCTGCTTCAGGTACTGAAGTGTTAAGCCTGTATGTATCGCAACTGCAATTAAAATACCATGCTCAGATTATCAAATATACAGTAGTCTCTCCACTTAAGAATGCCCTTCTCTAGTCACGAAGAAGTCTTTTGTGGAGTTACTTTCTCATGTAAAATTCCAATGTTGATAATATACTTGTACTACTTTTAAAAATGTGAATGCAGCCACATAGTCCAAGTTGGTATTCTAGTGGGAGTCCCATTACATGGATATCTGGTAATTCAATAGTGTGGTTTTCTCTACTCTTCAAAAGCAGCTCCAAACATATGTTCTTTTAAAAGATTTTTAGTAGGATTTCACTCAGATAGAAAACTGAAATAAAAACAGCTTCATGACTGATGTGAGGATTTAAGGGGTATTTCTGGGTCTTGTGAGACTTACAGATAAATGACCAAGATACTGGTGAACAAGTAGAAGGCTCAATTAAAGTATGTTGAGAGCTTTAATAAAAAGAGCCTTGAAAGAAACTATCATTGCAAGTGAAGGTATTGAAGTTTTTCAGGATAAGGGAACTAAGGTGGCTACTAAGAATGTTTATGCTTATGTTATGATTTCTGTAATGCATTACATAATAATCACACTGCAGGTTTGATATGATATATGTTTATTAGCAACAAAGCATATACATTGTTGAAATATGTAAGGTTTGCTCAAGCGAAACATTTGTTTGCACACATTTTCAATAAGATTATTCTAAAAATTAGCATAAAACGGTTCGATTACCTCCTCTTAGTGACCTCAACTAAGCCTTAATGGACATAAGTTCTTAGTAGCCAGCTAAGTTCCCTTATCCTGAAAAATTTCACTAGATGGTAGTGCCTGCTGTGTCCATTCAATTTTTTATTATTAGGAACCGAAGGAAACCAATAATAATGAAAACTATTATATTAAACATGTCTGAATGTCCGAGCCTGTCAGTCTATTCCATCAGCAAAAATTCAACCATTCAGCCAAGAGAGTGTTGTCATAATCTAATCCTTGAAATTTTCAAGTAGATTATCCTATTAGCTTTGTACGATATGCTGTACCAGCAGTAACAGCCTGTTTGTTGTCTTCACAAAATGTATTAATTTTATGCTTTTTTCTTGGGTCTATTTTAACTGTGAAGTCATAATCAAGATTGCTGTACTTCCAATTTCATGTATTACAAAGTAACCACTACATGCCATAATACATTATTATACGATACGATAATAATTCATGCCACTGTTACAGGTACAGCAACATTTGTAGCAATAGACGATATTCAACCAGAACATAGTGAAATTGAAATTAAGACATGCACACATTATACTATTACAGTGCCGCCTGTAAGTAAGTGAAATGCATGATATTGTGCCATTGCATCAATGTTAAACATCCTTAACCAAAATGCTTCTGGAAGGATGAATTCTCATCTGATGAGAGGAAATTATTTTGGGTCAGAAATGCTGATATTTGAGGCATGTGGCATAAAAAAAAGGCAGCCAATTTTCTTTGCTGCAGTTGGAGTTGGGTATGTGTCAAAGACTTCGATAAGTAAGTGATACGCTGGCCCAATGTTAAAACATAGGGAAGGGTGGTTCACTTACTTATCAAAGACTTTGACCTATACCTAACTCCGACTACAGCAAAGAAAATGGGCTGCTATTTTTATCCCACTTGCCTCACACATCGGCCTTTATGACCCACTTTGTTTCCCTTTCATCCAATGAGAATTCATGCTTCCACAAGCAGTTTGCCGAGGATGTTTAGCATTGATGCAATGGCACAATGTCATGCGTTTCACATACTTACAGGCAGCACTGTATACACACATATATATATAAATTTGGAGATTAACCAAATCAAATGTATAATGTTTTTTGTCAGTCATTGACAAACATATTACTTTAAAAAATTGAAGTATACTTCGAAAGTATTTGTGTGACCATGAAAAATCTGTTGAATCATCAGCATCATGACTCTTTTGTTTTACTTCATTCGCTTTTTTTTTATCTACTTGAAATTCATAATAACAAGCGTTTTTGATCTCCTGTTTTCACCTCAAACAATTTACTACACTGCACAGTGAATATACCGTTTATTCTATGTCGAATGACTGCTTAAAGCATTTAGAAAAAACAAACTTACCTTGAAACTGTAGAAACTGATAGTTAATTAAATACCGAATATGTTAATTTCAAGGAAGTAGCCTGCCTGGCTTTGGTCCACAGTGAGTGCATACACAATTCTTTGTGATTTTCTAAAGCTGACATAACAGTTATTTATTTTTACATAAAGGTGTATTATCTCAGACGTGTGCTTTCTCCGAGCCAATGCTCTGAAGCAACAGGAAGCACCGAGACAAGTGTTCTTAGGTCAGTAGCGGGGGGGGGGGCAGAAGGGGCAAGTTGCCCCCCTAGAAAGTTTTTGGGGAAATTTGAGCAGATATATTGCCCAAAATAGGAAAAAAAATGGGGAAATGGGGAAATGATGAGCAAAGTGGGAAAATGGTAAGCAAAAGGGGGAAATGACCAGTAATTGGGGGAAATTGTAGAGAATAATTAATGGGGAAATTGATAAAAAAGAAATTGAAAGAAAAGGAGATTTATACGAAGAATTTGTCAAATTTCCCCATTTACTCTTCACAATTTCCCCTTTTTTTTTCAAAATTTCCCCATTTCTCCTTCAGAATTTCCCCCATTTTTTCTTAACAATATCCCTTTTTTGCCTGGTAGGAATGATATGCACCCGCAAAAAATTCCACAACATTTTTTTAAAAATGTAACCAACGCATATGGGACAGTTTTTGAATGTGTGTTCATTGGAAATTCTGCTTGCCTAAGGTATTTTCAAATATTTCTTATCAAAATTCACAAGGTTCCTCGATCTTCTGATTTGAATTTTTGCTAATTTGCACCTTATTTCCCTTAAATTTACCAATTAAAAAAAAATCCAAAATGTTATTTCAAATTTCCCCAAAATCAAAGTTAACCCTCAACAAAAAGGTTCTCTGAAACGAAATTTTCTCCATAATTTTTGCAGTGATGTTTCTGTGAAAAGAAAAAATTCTCAAGAGCTTTCATTTATCATGTTTATATCTCAACTGAATGCGTAGAATTCTGCAACATCAGTTATTCTGAGTTCTTCCTCCCAAAGATTCATGGTCGTGGATTTTGCTAATTTTGCAACTTTTTAGAAATCCTTAATATTTTTTGTCACTGTTACTTAACAATTACCAAAAAGAGAACACACTAACTTCCTCTGCTTCCTTTTTTTAGACATTTCACAATTTCCTTGCAGCATCTATTTCACCGGATCTTCGAACCTAGATTTTCCTATTTTTGCAAAAAAAATACTTAATTTTTACAGTTATATCTTCCGTAAATTTCTCTAAATTGCCTTCATAGAAAGTAATTTCCTTAGCTATTTTAAACATTTCTCAACTTTTCAGCATTTTCACCATATCAATCCAACATATTACTAAATATTATTAAGAATTTAGAGACAAGCACAAAAGGAATGAGATTCTGAAAGAATATTTTAACAGTGCGTTGCGATTTGGACACGCGAAAAGCTGTTGATAGCGATACAAATTTTGGGAAAATGTCTTGATGGTTTGCCCCCCCTGGACAAAATCCTGGATAAGCCACTGTCCCAGGTGCATGATTTCTCTCAATATATACCTCTGGTTTGTACAGCGTGATCTGGTCACAATCCACTCTTATTTTCTCATTTTATTTTGGTGCTATTGCCAGGCCTGGATTATATATTAGGCTGAATACTAGTGAGTAGGCTATAGTCTAGGGCCTCACATCTAACGGGGGGGGGGGCTCACTTTGAATGATAATAACATTAAATTTGCTTGACTTTGTCCAAAGTCAAGAATTAATTGAAAAAAAAGACAAGTAGGGCCCAATTGCATATTAAGGGGCCCTAAATTGCTCCCAATTTATATCTAATATTGTTTAGCCTAGAAATAGCTGTTTGAAGAGTGTCATTCATACAATCATTCCTGCAGATATTTGGCAGCAAATGTCTCAGGTAAAGATAATCTCAGAAATTCCAAGTTCATCTAAAAAATGTATTACCATAATATATAACAGAAATATGTATGATAACCAAATAGATGTCAGCAACAATAGTATAGATTTCTGCAATATTGCAGAAATGTTAGTAATAGCCTGAGAAATTTTAATTTAGAATTTTAAAAAATTTAGGAAAAGTTCTACAATTATTGTAAACTATCCATGACCATTAAGAAATTTATGTGATTATCTTAGAAATATTTGTGCAATAATTGGATGAAAATGTGCCATTATCTTGGAAGATATCCTATTTTTCTGCAATTTCTTTACATTTTTTGGCTAGCCTGGCACACATAAATGCTGCAGATATTTTCATCATTATTTCAAATATTTTCATGATTATTGCAATTTCAAGATTATCGCAATTGCTCATTGCAAAAAGGTACAAATATTGCGCCCAACTTTTTGCTATTACAATTGTACAGGTGATAATAAAGGAGTTGAAATGGGACCAGAGAATTAGATATCATATTTTAAAAGTACCAGAGAGTCAGATATCAAATCAAGTAGAGCAGGGTCTACTGCCACAGCGGAGACTGATTGCTTTCTGGTTGGCTACTTTGCATTCAATTATGTATAGAAGACTAAGGAGACCACCACTTAATCTCAAATCATTTCCTACTCAGTTTTGGCGAAATAAATGAATTCTTTCTGGGCTCTCTTGAAATAAATAATTTCTGGAGGGGGTTTCCCTTAACAGTGTTGCTTGATTAAGGAATGAATATTTGATGACTTTTTGTGTTGAAATAAATAATTACGACCCATGTTGTTGTAAAATAAATAATTTCCCACTAAAGAAAACTCCAAGCCCCTCTGATCATTAAATGGTCGCCCCCTTACGATCATTAAAGAGGTGATCCATTCATTGCCTTTCATGACAATTTGAAAATGCTGATTTGGTTGGAAGACATTAGAAAGCTCACAAAGAGAAAATCCATGTGCATTGTGATGTCATCGCTCTGGCTGCCTCTGATCGGTTGAATCACGTATTTCCCAGTAAAACTCACTAATTCTGTTTTTTTGAGGCGATGCTTCAGCCCTTCACTGATTATGGTCTAAGTGATTCAATATATAGCCACTCGCCTCTCTATAGCTGGGTACAGGCCTCCCGATAGGAGGCTTTTTCCAAGATTCAGAATATCAGGCTGTGAATCTACGTCAGCAAAACGGGGGGGCTAGCGTCGTGCATAAGATGCGGATGGGCCAAATTTGTGGGACGGCGGGCCGCAGAATTTCGTAATAAAATGCGGATACGCAGTTGCGGGACGGGACGCTCTTTGCGGGATCGGCCGTAATTAAATGCGGATGGGGTCAAATATGTGGAACAAGCTGAATTTGCCTTGAAAATCGCCTCTATTTTTTTTTTGAAAAAAATTTCCTTTTTCTATTGTATGTTTCCGCTATTGCGCATATTTCCCAGGAAAAGAGTTCTGTATCAGGGAAGAAATGTAGCTAGACATGGGATAATGCTTAGGAATTCCTGATTGTTATAGAGTGCCATGAATCCTTTCAAAATCAAATGGAATCTGAAAGTTGCCTTTGTCACGTACAAATGCAGCAAGTCACACATACATAGCTTGTTGTCAGCGATTGAGATTGACGTGGGTGGTACTGGTTGCAGTGTTGCAAGGCAGAGGAGAGGCGAAATGGTGAAGCAAGTGTAATAATGAGGGCGCAATGCAGTCTGAGCAATAAGCAATAACTTGTGAGGAAGACAATTTCTATTTCTTGATAATTTCATAGAAATTGTCTGAGGCTTGTAACACCAGATGACATCAACAACTAAGCTTCTCATGATGTCCTAGTGGATGTGTACTTCCCAACCATATAAACAGTTTCATATACTATCAGTGCAAAGTGAAAAATTATCACAGCACCATTACAGCGACGCACTTTGATAAAGAAAAAATGAGGATAAGTTCACTGTAAAAAATATACTTTGCGATTCATGATAGCTGATGAAGTGTCATCCTCCATACTTTCAACATGGGAAACATAGAGGCAGTTTGATTAGTCATGATCAAAAGAAGGCCATTTGACTTGTCATAACTGATTTTGGATTGAAAATCAGATGCATGATCCTTATGTTTGGCTGTCACCAACAAGAGGGATAAGTCTCCTTAAATCAAATTAACATTGAGAGTATTGGGTTTGATCATGACAAATCATCTGTATGATGACAAACGAAGTGCCATTTTCACAGTGCAACAGTACACTCTTTTTCGGTATCAAAGTGCATCGCAGTAAATAGTGTGGTTTTTAGTCATAGCCAAAGCATGATGGAAACTGAGCATTAATATGGTTGTATTTGATTTGAACTACGGCTTTATCAATCTTTATTTTTTCCCTACTTAAAAATACTGCAGAAAATGTCTACTTCGCAACTCTTTAAATTTTGCTAATCCTATCGAAAACTCAGAAAGCTTTTGGAGTAACAGGACATGTTGATTTCAGGGCACAAGTAAACAACTGGCAAAAAGCATTAGTGAAATTTCCCCAGACACCTAAGTTGTACAAATATTTCATCTGAAGATGATCCCCAAATGCCCCAGCTTGTAGCATCTTGATTGCTATGTTTTCCACAAGATTACGTCCATGCAAGATGTAAAATAATTGAAACGGATAAGTCTTATTATTGATTATCATTGCTTTGGCACTTAATCTACCTGGGCATACAAGAGTGGTACATGCACTCCAACACGAATACCTTATAGTAGAGGAAATATGAGCTCATTTTTGATGATGACCCCGCACGGAAGTACAACAGGCCGAATCATATACCAAAATGTTCGCCAGAATGTCAGCTATCTGAATCCGGCTAAGAAAATTACTGGTTCCGGGTACTAACTGAGGGAGAGCTGTTGCCATTATAAGGTGTGGCTGACATCCCAACATTGTCTGATCCCTCCTTAATTTTTTTGAGAGGTGAGATATGATGTGTACACTCAAACTTCAAAATTTCAAGAAATTCAGTTTAGTATCTTTGGTGGAACATTTCAGTTGAAATTTACATGAGATTTGCTTATTTTTGTTTTTTTTCGATTATCGATATTTTTCAATGTGTGTAAATCCATCACCTATAAACAATTTATTTAAAATGAACCTATTGGGTTGAGCTTATTAAGTCGTCCAAATGTTACATTTTGTCACTAGGGGAACGAGGGGCAAAACGGCCCGGCGGGCCAAAATGGTTTTTTTAGTTTTCTCGGAACATTTTGACATGCCTTCTAATTTTGCGGTTGGAAAATAAAATAGGATACATGACCTGCTTTTCCTGAAAGTTTGGTGGCTGAGAACGCTACAGGCATGCAGCTATGTTAATTTGAAGGTTTTGATCGATTTCTTAAAAAAATCATAATTTTTGGAAATGGTGTAGTACCTCCAATGACCTTTCCAGCTAAATGATTCATAGTCAGTGTTATAAGAGGACTACTAAGCTTGCTTATTAAGCAAAAAAATTTAGTCTGTTGCTTAGTCATGTGTAAGTAGGTCATTGTTAATCTACCCTGAATGGTTGGGGCAAGATGGAGTCCTCCTGCGGGGGCAAAATGGGAAGCACAAAAAAGCAATCCCAGCCTAGAAAAGGTTGAAGCTTGTTATTGGGTCAATTCAACCATGACATTTGAGACATTTGGTGCATTTTCTGGCCATATAACAGGCAAAATTTGAAAAAAATCACAAGAGATTTGTGGATCTAATCCATGTCATCAATAATACCCTGAGGATTTAGGCTTAGTGGTAAAACCCTGTATTGTTGAAACTGAAACGAATATAACTACCTTTCAAAAGGCATAGTCAAATCTAATACCAGTTTAAATTGTTGAATTATTAAGAAAACTCGGTAATCAGAGTTATGTGAATATTCATAAAAATGTCACATTTCCACAAAAATTGTACTAATTTTGTTTCTTTTGTAACCTAATGTTTATGGTTAAATAATTTGCCAAATAATTACATAGAATGAAAAACTACTAGCATCACTCCCCATGCAGCTATAATTGCATCCTGTATTGAGATGTTGATTTCATAATTTATTGCTATATTTACTCTCAGTATTCTGCAATATTCTTGCATTGCAATGACATGAATAAACACATTTTTGTTTGTCAACATGCTTTTTAGTTTGGCTGTTACCAAAACAGCTGATTTATTGCAGAACTTTTGCAAATTTATTTCTTCCCATTTTGCCCCACATGAAATTCCATTTTGCCCCAAGCATGGGGCAAAACGGGATAAAGTTGCATTTTTGAAAATAGGGAAAATTTTGAATTGGAACTATTAAAAAAGCACGTTTTTGTCTTTGAGCAAGTGGTATTAGTACTTCTTCATTCATCAGACCTTATTTGGCTTTCGCATCATATACCACCTTCGTGCAGCGAGCCTTCGAAGTTAGACGGCCCGTTTTGCCCCTTGTTCCCCTATGTTGAAATTATGTCAGCATGAGGGTGTGTGTTGATTAGAGATAACTGATCCGTGAGTTAAACAAAAATTGTAGTAATAATTTAATTTCTGCCTTTCACAACATTTATGTGATGTAGATGCATGACTATCAATCTCAAGGGTGATAAGGTGCCATATTAGCCACCCATGGTCTATGTTTTTCTACTAAGCACCTGAATGGTGAAGCACAGATCTATAGGAACCATATATATACATATAATTAGATATAAATGAAGCTTTGTTGGGCCAAGATGATGATATTACATGCAGCTTGATAATAAGTTTATTGAAACAAAAGCCACTCCCATTATCCATTTTTGTGTTTCATTTCAAGAGTAGCATCGTCTTGGATGTTTCTAATTAACTTGGTGACACAACTTTCAGCCTGCTTTAAAAATGGATGTAGGCCTAGATCTACAGTGTAAGCCTGTCAGAACTTCAAACTCAGAAATGTGCCAATTAGAGGCATGACATTAAGTTCACTGTCACTTTGCTGTCTATTGAACAAGATGAAATTGGACTGGGTGTGGGAGGAAAATCATGAAGGAGATAGGCTAGCGTGGCGTTCTCCCTGGATGGAAGTGACAATTAATTGGATCTCATATAATACAACCCAATTAATTTTCCAAAATCCTTCATCCTCCAAAACACACAACCTTCCACGCCCTTCGGTTCTCATCAGCTGAAGCTAAAAGCATAGATTCAGAAATGGTTGTATAATGAATATGTCACCATGCTACTTCCAGGATGATGCAGGTAAAACATGAAATGTTCAGACAATTCTTGGTCTAAACTTCTGAATTCAACTCTAATGCTTCACTGTGCTGACATGAAGGATGTCATTGCGAAAGAAAAATTCTCAAAGGCACCAATATATTTTATATAATATTTATAATACTTATTTCTTTTATAGCGCATATCCTAAAAATCATGCCCACGGCACTTCATATATATGCACATTCACCTTAAAAAAATATTTTTTGTGTTTCTACTTTGTTTTTAAATTATTACCTTTTTTTCTTTTTTGTTTCTGGAATTAAGACTTTTTCTGTTCAGCCGTCTACAGGAAGATATTTACCCTTCGATGCGAATCAGTTCTGAGCCTCATCATTTATGCTCCCATTGCCAAGCTCGCTCCAAATGAATATTATCTCTATCAAATTTGTTTGTATAACACAATATTTTAATTTAAATATATATGAACAGTTTCCATTTTACTGACATTAGTCTGACGAAGGAGTTTAAAAGGAAGGCTGGGGAACGCAAAGAAACGGAAGTACAAGTGTTGGGACTTACAATCAGAAGCATCTGCTTGGAAATTTATAGGGCAGTACTTTTTGTACAGATCATAAAGATCAACATTGCTATTTTTATGTTTGAACATGAAAAAAGGGGATGAGATACACATTTCCCGAAGTTGCAAAGAACTTCTCACTTTCCACTTACCAATTTATTTCCAATTTCGAAGTCATCTCAAAAGATGTTTTAATTTATAGGCAGACAGACAACAAATGTATTCACATTGAAGGGGCATACATGAAAAGACTTGCAATATATACAATATTTTGTATATATATGCAGCAATATTGGCATGGAATTCTCACCATGGGGAGACCTCTCTAACAAAAAAGCCGCTATGGTGAGGCCACCACGGAACAAAAGTTGAATCTGAATACTATATAATACTGGAATCCCCTGGTTTTTTTAGATATATTCAGTCAAAATAAATAAGTCATATTTGTTAATTTTATTTATATGTATTTTGCCAAATACATTTTCTTATATGCTTGTATACATTTTTCTTTGTTTGCACCTACTGACTTTATCACACAAGAATTTCACATTAGTGACCAATAAATTATCTGTATCTGTATCTGTATATATGAACCAAAGAGGGTGCTTAAGAAGCACATCCAAGTTGGTGGATACTTAATAAGCAGAATCAAACTAAGAATCCTGAGGGAACCGACAGAACAAAATAAAGGTATTCATGGGCAAGAAGGGGCAAGAAGAAACGTGAATTAATGAATGTGAGGTGATAAGAAGAGATTGAAACACTAATCGCTGACAGACAAACCAGTTTCTGTGAACACAGAGATTTGATGTATCTACAGAAGCCAGGGAGACTGTGGGAGTAGATCTTTTCTTTTATCAGAGGAGGGCAGTTATTGAAAGCAAGCCTTGCAAATTCTATTCTAACTTTTAGCAAGTAAAAATCAGCAGATGCTCTAGTCATGGGATGATAGATGATTTCAAAATATTTATGAAAGAAAAGATGCTACCATAAAATGTGGTTACCTTGGCCGTTTCGCTGCACCAAATTTGATGACCAAAATCGTACAGAACGGCCAAAGTAACTTGTTCTACGGTAGCGTTTTTCTTTGTGAATCTGTTGAGACAATCCTCTGACTGTTGTAGATGTAACACTTTTATGAACCCAAATTCCACAATACTGCAAAGAAATTCCTCATGCTATTGCTTTGACATTTCTATAAACCGAAGTATGTTAAAAAAATTATGAAAAGGCAGGCAATGCTTTTTCAGGTGAAGGCAACTTGCCCTATAGGGAAAGTTTCAGGAAATTGCATTAGGAAAAGCCTCTGATGTTGGTTCATCATATTTCTTTTACATATATAAGAACCTCACACAAAGGCATGAATAGTGTTTACTCAAAGTCTTCCTGTAAGATATCCTGGTTCTCGGAAAAAAGGAAACAAACATTGCATTAAAAGCAGACTTGCTTTACTTAGCTTAATAAATACATAGAGAAAGCTATTTGTGTATGACCACCACAGTGGTTACCAAAATATTGGTATGATTTAATTACTGTTAGTGCACTGCAAAGTTCCTAGATGAGCATATCGTGGACATTTACTTAATTGAAATAAGTTGTGCAGCAATTTCATGAGACAAGTCTGTCCAGTTGTGGGCTGCAGCACTTGGAGCTGGCAAGGTGGTGATGCCATGAACCCGAAAGACCCCATCAGAGAAAGTACAGTGAAAGTAGTGGTCCAGTGGAGGGGTCACTGATTGGCTTACTTATAGTTCACTGGTTTGTCCTCTTGCAATAACTACGGATCAGACAACTTTGACCAAATGGCAAAGCGTGGGTGTCTAGGCAGGCAGTGCCTGGCGGGAGTCTGGAACTGGAGGGAGAATACTGAGTTCATTGAAATGACTGAACAAGCAGCTAGGTGAGGCTGCACTGTAAAACTACTTATGTCTCTTCAACAACAGCAGCTGTTGTGAAAACATAAAATTGTAATGTCAAAAAATCTTGTGTTTATGGCAGCATGTCTTTTCGTGATATAAGCTTGAAGGTAATGTTAACATCTATATGAAGCAACATAAAAATTTATTTTGTCTTATATCCACTATGGAATGATAATTTCCTTTTCTTTTAACCTAACCACCGTAAAAGTGATCCAGCTGGTTTTACAGTGTGAAAGAAACTGGGTTTAAGGACCTTATATAGAAATATAGATTAAAAAATAGTGAAACGCAAGGCATGACAGGACTACCACACAATTTGTCATCTTATAGCCAAACAACACAATGGCCCATGTCCAAGTTTCCTCTTGCACCTGTGTCCTTTAATTTCCAGTGTGGCGAATAGGGTCATAGCCCACATAATCAGCCTCTGTCAGGATATTGCATTCTTGCTTGAAGTCCTATTAAACTAGAATACAGAATCAGTATAATATAAGTGTTCTTTTGTGTGCATTCTATCAACATAATATTTTAGTATTTTCGATAAATGTATGTTGCAACTACTAATGCTAGACCCATAACTTATTTTGACTCCAAGGTTATTGAAACAGCAATTTTTACAAGCTAAAACTGTTGGTCATATCCACTTCTGAAAGTTTATGCAATGTTTTTGCTTTGGGGCACCAGCACTCCTTATTGAAAAAACAAAGTCTTCAATCTGAATGTATTGGAGTACAAAATCTACAAAGATGGCGAGAGAACTTCAGTGATGTGACTGTTGTGAACTATGTCTGAATACCTACAGGTGAAATTTCATCATTGAAGTTGAAAACCCTTGTTGAATCTTACAGCCAAAAATTGACACTGTTTTGAGAAAAATATGAAAAAGGGGTATATTTTTAGTCGGCTTCCTCATATCTTGCCTACTGTTTTGATTTGAAATTGCTCTTTATGTCTCTCTGGGGAGAGTAGATTATTTATTGGGTTGATCGCATAGATATAAATCCATTGTAACTAACACTGAAAAAGGACGCAAAATTGCCAAATTTGTCAATACACCCAATTTTGAAGGTTTTTGAGAGCCAACGGGTAATTATGTTCAAAATCAATGTTCTAACATTTGGTAAAGGTTCTTTTTGGTGATAGCACAATTTGAAAGGTATGGGATCAAATCGCTGGATAATTTTTTTTTTTGCAGACGACCTACCAACCTACAGTGGTAACTTTGTTCCTCCCTTACCTCCCCCGCCCCACTCTGGGAGTTCTAGCTATGCCACTCTTGCTTGGTTCATTTTGGTTTTAAATGGAATTTCCTACTTAAATCTACTGATTGGCCATAGGAAAAAAATATAGGTACATCTGACATTCTGTCAAATTTTTCTAACCGACCTTTTCTATTCAGGATACATACCAGCTGAATGAAAATTTTCAATAGACTTATTTCAGAAATTTCACTTTTCTGAAAACATCACGCCTGTTGGAAGTATTTAAGCTACTTCCCTGTTACTGTATGTGTAGGAAAGTAAAAACTGCAGCTCCATTTGAAGCGCCTAATATAGAAATGTTAAGATAAGAGGGAACTAACTTCTCCAAGACATCTACTAGTTGGATATATAGACCAACAGAGATAAGAAGCTTTCAGCTAGTATTTAGGATCTTAGAAGTATTAATTTTTTTTCTGCAGATGAAGAAGCCTTGACTCTAATTCCTGTTCATGTTGCATGAAAATTGCCAATTGCAGCTTTAAAGAACCAGAGGAAT
The DNA here is from genome assembly GCA_026936325.1 of Platynereis dumerilii. NCBI lineage: Eukaryota > Metazoa > Annelida > Polychaeta > Phyllodocida > Nereididae > Platynereis > Platynereis dumerilii. Next base: position 36,492,637 of record JAPTHN010000002.1, on the reverse strand, counting down.
GCTTCCTCAAGACGATAAACAACATAAAATCAAGCCACATCTCCGCCAGATATGAATATTAACAGGCAGTTTATTTGATCTATGATACATGAGCTACACCTTCCTGGTGTCACTAAGTAACCTGAAAACACTTTTATAACTGTTACAAGTATTAGATATATATATATTTCTTACAGAGTGGATATCCTGGATCCATTTTCAGTTACATGTATTCCAACTCCTTATGCCTAGTTCTCATGGAGACGTAACAGAGGGTTCCTGTTGCGGCGTTTCTTACTTTTCCAGGAAAGGGCAAAGATTTGAGCATGTACGCCGTCAATTTTGGCTTTACGGCGCGACATGAACAGCATGCGCCGTTTTAAGAGGTCTTTCTACGCAATTCCTAGAAATTTGACGATGCAGGAAAAAAAGATTCAACCGGTTGAATCTTTGCGAAGAAGTGGTGATGCAAGAAGAAGCGTAGAAAGAAATCGTTGCGCGCCGCAGGTTTTTAAAGTTGCAGCGCACAAAGAAGAGCTTCGACGCAGAAACAGCAGTGTAGCAGAAAGCTCTTGCCTCATGTCACATGTTTCAGACACGCGTCGAGGGAAGTCACATGTGCGACGCACGTGTGAGGGTGCGCGCCGCGTCTTATGGACCCCCAACGCAGCAGACAGAGTGGCGCCTGAGTGCATGCGTTGTTCTATTTTTAGCATCAACCCTTTGTCTGCGTGTCACCCTCTTTCTGCGCTGCGGCTGGGGCAGCATCAGCGAAGAAGGGGGGGCGAAGGAAGGGAAAAGAGGCGGTCCGCACCCTGCATATAGAGGGGGCCAGTTTAGAGCACCATACCCACTCAGACCTTCGACCAGAACACACCTAGAATCCACGACACTCAACTGCTACATTTGCTGCTACTTTTGTTGCTACAATTGTTAGTACTTTTGCTGCTACTTTTTGCCAACATGGGACCAAAGAGGAAAAAGGGGACCGTCGTCACCAGGGCACCAACCAAGCTCAGCACGAGGTCTACACTGCACACTCCTGGAAGCACTCCTGCTGCAACTCCAGTGACAACTCCAGCTAAAACTCCTCTCCATGACCCTTCAGATGCTGCAGTAGAAGCCTTCTTCACCACAGCCATGGCAGACATCTCTCTACCTGGGCTCTACACCTCCACTACAGCCAAAGATGTCAGCCAGACGAAGACTACTTCAAGCAGCAAAGCCACTGTTGTCAGTGAGACCATCTACGAGGGCCAGCAAGAAGACAGCACTGACGAAGATTCCTCATGTGAATTATTTGAAGCTGATGAAGGAGACAAGCCTGTTGACAAGCCTGCTCCCAAGCCTGCTGCCAAGTCTGCTCCCAAGCCTGCTCCCAAGTCATCTAAAGCTGACAAGCCTGCTGACAAGCCTGCTCCCAAGTCTGCTGACAAGCCTGCTCCCAAGCCTGCTGACAAGCCTGCTACCAAGTCTGCTGACAAGTCTGCTCCCAAGGGTCTTCCAGAGCCTACTGCCAAGTCTACTCCAAAGAAGACTCCAAAGAAGACTCCAAAGAAGACTCCGAAGAAGACTGCAAAGCCACAAGAAGAGAGCCAAGAGAGCCAGCGTGACCTGCAAGATGCCATGATGGACGACACCTTCGAGGAGGAAGACCACCATTCCTCTGGTGATGAGGCCCCTGCAGCTGCTGAAGCCAAGTCCAAGGGCAAGAAGGGCAAAGGGAAGGCCCCCAAGAAAAACATCAAAGACTACATGGGCATCACAGCGGAGCAAGAAGACGACCTCATCAACTGGTACAAAGAGCATCCTGTGCTGTACATGAAGGGCTCCAGAGGATACAAGGGCAACGAGAAGCTACTTCTGGACACCGAAAAAGCCAAGGAGCTGGGACCCAAGTTCACCTCCCAGGACATCTTCAACTGGAGGAAGACAGTCCGCACCCACTACTCCAGACTCGTCAGGCCTGAAGCTTCAGGATCCGGCAGGAAGGAGACGCTCACAGAGAGGGACCAGTACATCCTAGCCAACTGTCGGTTCCTGAAGGACTCCATCGTCCACAAGCCAGGCAAGGAGCTGTCCGCCATATCCCAGCTGTCTGCCAACAGACCAGCCTCAGACTCCGGGGACAGCTACAACCCTGAAGATTCCCTGCCAGCTTCTTATGACCTGCAGGACCTGCCACTTGAACAGCCATCACAGGACAGACTTGACAGCCAGCAGTCCCAAGTCTTCCCTGGAGCGCCAAAGCCTGGAGCCGTGTTCAAGGGAACCAAGAGAAAGGCCACAACAGATGAAAGCATGAACTCCGCCATGAATGTCATCGCAGGCAGCATGCACGCTATGTCCTCCTCCAAGAAGATCCTCAAAGGCTCTGGCTGCAGGCTGTGCCCCGACTACCAGGAGTTGAAAGACGATGAGGAGTACTGGAGGATCAAGTGCCAAGACCTCTACCAAGTCGGATTTCGCGCCAGCCTTGAAATCAGAAAGCGAATGGTGAGGGCGATTGCAGAGGCCGCCTTTTACTGGGACAAGGAGAGGGAGATGGATGAGGCCAGCCGCCAGTCAAGACCTCAGGAGGAAACCTTCCAGCCTCCTCATCCTCCTCAGCGCCTGCAGATGCCACCTCCTCCTCCTCCTCCTCCTCCTGCGACGTATGTGCCATCTCAGCACCAGCAGCACCACCAGCAGCACCACCAGCAGCACCACCAGCAGCAGCACCACGCTTCCAGCAGCCATCACTTCCACCACCAGCAGCCCAGGGAAGGAGGATCCAGGCAGACTCCCAGCTACACCATGATGCAGCCCGGCCCAGGATCCCTGACACTGATGATGGATGCTCAGGAGAGCCCCGAGAAGTACGGCTACCCTGGACCCAGCTATGGTCAACCGATGGCCCAGCAGCAGCACCAGCCTTCCCCTTCACCCAGTTGGAGTGAGAGTGTCCTTTCTCCACACAAGTAAAAGATGTGCAGCAAAGACAACAAAAAAATCTCGGCCCTTTTAAGGGCCACCAATTCCTCCCAAAAGGGCAGGCCACGTACACATCCTATGTTGACAAAAAAAAGAGCTTATGTTGACCGAAAAGAGCCAAAAAAGAGCAAAAAAAAAAGTTGACAATCCCCCAAAAAAAAAGTCCGGTCCTGGCCTTCATTAAAAGTAATCACCTTCATAAAAGCAAGGTGCTAGTTCCCCCTTTCTTTGCCCAAAAACATACCAAGTGCTGCACTAGTACAAGTGCTGCATTCTTTGGTATAAACATATTTTTATTGCACTAGTACAAGTGCATGAATTTCTTAATTAAAATGTAATGCACTAGTACAAGTGCTTTGGTTTTAAAACTTGTGTTGGTTGCACTAGTACAAGTGCATCACTTTGTAATTTAACTTGTCTAGGACAAGTGCTTTTTATGGTTAGAAAAGGGATAGGCAGATAGATAGCTAGATAGATAGATAGATAGATAGATAGCTCGATAGCTCGATAGATAGATAGATAGATAGATAGATAGATAGATAGCTTGATAGATGGAACACAATGCTCGTTACATATATACACTGCAAAAAAGGAAAAGCAGTTGTCGTCACTTTGCAGGGATTGGACTTGGATAGATAGATAGATAGATAGATAGATAGATAGATAGGCAGATAGATAGCTTGATAGATGGAACACAATGCTCATTACATATATACACTGCAAAAAAGGAAAAGCAGTTGTCGTCACTTTGCAGGGATTGGACTTGGATAGATAGATAGATAGATAGATAGATAGATAGATAGATAGATAGATAGATAGATAGATAGATAGATGGATGGATGGATGGATGGATGGATTGATAGATAGATGGATTGATTGATTGATTTTTGGGCTTGTTTTGTCAACATAGGATGTGTACATGGCCAGCTCAATTGGGAGGATTTGGTGGCCCTTAAAAGGGCCTGGGGTTTGTTGTTTTGAATAGATAGTCTGCATCTTCTTCAGATTTTCTCCAACTGCCAAGGGACACTTCCTGCCGGACTGTTGACCCAGTCACGTAGGTAGTCTCGAGCAGCCTTGGCATCTCTGGAGGCATTTCCGTGTCGAAGTGGTTCTCCTAGGTCATGCAATTGACGGTCTCCCCTCCAAACTCCTTCAGTGACGTCATGTGTCTGTGGATCTTCTCTGTCCATAACTTCATTGTCACGGGCATGGTGGACACCTACTCTGTCTCGCAGAATGTTGTGTAGAACACAAGCAGCCATTGTGATGTATGTCACTCTTGTAGGTCGTTGGGGCATGGTGGTCAGGAAGCATCTGAACCTGTGTGACAGCAGACCGAAGGCATTCTCCACCACTCTCCTGGCTCTTGAAATCCTGTAATTGTACACTCTGGAAGCAATGTCAAGGTTCCTTCTTGGCACTGGTTTGAGCAGCCATGTCTTCAGGGGAAATGCCTCGTCACCCACGATGTAATATGGGAAAGGATTGTCTTCTGTGCCAGGTAGAGGTTCTGGAGGTGGTAGGCCTAGATCTTCGTCGTCCAGGAGTTGTCGAAGTATTGTGTCCTTGAAGACGCCGCCATCAGATGCACTTCCTTGACAGCCAGCCTGCACATAGATGAACTTGTAGTCGGCATCAACGAGGGCCATCAGGACAATGGCATGAAATCCCTTGTAGTTGTAGAACAAGGAGCCTGCAGCCTTGGGACATCGGATTGCGACGTGCTTGCCATCCAGAGCTCCAATGCAGTTGGGCAAGTTCCATTTCGTCTCAAAGGACTTGGCTTTCTCCTTCCATCTTTCAGGCTGTGTGGGTACTGCCGGCTGTCCTTCAAAGGCACGAACAATGGCAAGGCAGACCTCAGGTGAAGTAACAGACGATGTTGGGTGCCACATGGAAAGCATAAGCTAGGGACTTGTAGCTGTTTCCTGTTGCCATGTACCGCAGGGTGATAGCCAACTTCAGACCAGGTTCCAAAGCCTTCCTCATGTTGGTGTCTTGCTTAGTGATGAGTGGTCCAACAGCTTCCAGGAGTTCAGCAAAGATGTCAGGGGGCATTCTAGTGTAGTTGTAGTAGCCGGACACGTCATTGACTTGCAGTTCAGGCAGCAGTTGATGGTAGTGACCATGTTGTTCCCTCTGCAGCAACCAGTTGCGAATCCACCACCTTTTCTGTCTCCTGGCCCTCCTCCTCCTGTGTCTCAAATAGACAGCTCCCAAAGCAGCAGCAGCACCAGCCACAACAATAATTTCTTCTTCATTCATCATGCATATGTTCAGTAGGCAGACTGTATTGTGTTCTCATTGAAGGGCAATCAGCAAATGAAGCAAGGAGGTCCTCTGCCATATTTTTGGATTAAAGAACCTCGTTACGGAGCCGACCTGTTTCAAGACAGTAAACGGCACTCTTATAGACCCGGTTATAGTCATGAACCCAAAACGTTTCCAAAATCCTCTGAACATCGTTTTTGGCTATAGTGATTTTCATAACATAGTTGGATGTATCACCAAATTGAAGGTCCCACCAAAAAAGCCTATGACGGTTGAATACAGATCATACAAAAATTTCAATGTCGAGTCTTTTAATGCAGATGTCAGCTCTATCCCTTTTCATGTTTGTGAAATGTTTGATGACGTTGATGACAAATACTGGTGTATGTCTAAATTATTTACTGATGTGGTAGACGAACATGCTCCTTTAAAGAAACGGGTCATAAGGACCCAGCAAGTACCATATATGCATTCAGAACTTCGTAAGAGTATGTATAAACGAAATATGTTGAAAAACAAGTACTTCAAAAATAGGTCCGTTGAAGCCTGGCATGCTTATTGCACTCAAAGAAATAGCACAACTAATATGAGGCGAAATGCTATTAAATCGTACTTTATGAGCAAATGTAATGGGAATGCAACTCCCAAAGATTTCTGGAACTGTATAAAACCATACATGTCAAATTCTATGCAACAACATAGAAATATTATTTTAAATGAAGATGGAAATATTATCACAAATAAGAAAGATATATGTGACATTTTTGTAGATTTTTTCTCGTCTGTAGCTGATAATATTGGTGTACCAGATGAATTAGACCCGACTTGCGAAACCTCTCTAACAGATGTTTATAAGAAACATGAAAGTCATTCTGCCATCTTGAATATAAAGCAGAATGCACCGAAATATGATACTGAATTTAATTTCAGTGAGGTCAGTCCTAGTTACGTTGCTAGGCTGCTAAGCAAAATCAATGTGAAAAAGGCCACCGGATATGACAGACTTCCCCCAAAACTTATAACTGTATCAGATCGGCACCTGTCAGCAAGCCTGGCTGAAGTGATTAATGCCAGTTTTAGTGCCTGTGAATATCCGAATGATATGAAGAGAGCTGAAATATCTCCTCTCTTCAAAAAGAAGGATGATATGCTGAAAGAAAATTATAGACCTGTCAGTATTCTTGTCACGTTTAGCAAGGTATTTGAATCTATTATCTCGGAGCCAGTGGCGTAACTGGGGGGTCTCGAGCGGGGGGGCACCTGGGGGGGCACGCGATTCTCTGGGGGGGCACCCTCAATACTAACTGTATATTTTAGCCAGAGTTGGAAAGTTCATATGGGGGGGCACCTGGGGGGGCACAGGTCCAATATGGGGGGGCCTGTGCCCCCCCGTGCCCCCCCATAGGGACGCCACTGCTCGGAGCAGCTTATGGCACTTTTCAATACCATATTTGATGATATGCTCTGTGCCTATAGGAAACGCTACAGCTGTGACCATGCCCTGATAAAGGTTGTTGATTCATGGAAAAGGGCATTAGATGAAAATAAGTTTGTTGGAGTTATCTCCATGGATCTGTCGAAAGCATTCGACTGCATCCCACATGGCTTGTTAATTAGTAAGCTGAAAGTCTATGGTTTAAGCGACAGAGCTTGCCTGTTTATGAGTTCTTATCTTGGAGGACGCATGCAAAGAGTAAAAATTGAAGATGAAAGGAGTGAATGGAAACCTTTAAAGAAAGGCGTTCCACAAGGTTCATGTTTAGGTCCGATTATCTTCAACATATTCTTGAACGATTTATTTTACTCTCTTAAAAACTGCAACCTGACAAATTATGCAGATGATAATACTATACACGCCTCAGATATTTCAATGCAATCAGTATTACAGGCCCTTCAAATGGACACTTCTAATGCTATAAAGTGGTTCGCTGAGAACTTTATGCAAGCAAACGCTGAAAAGTTTCAATTTTTACTGATGAAACCATTGTTAACGACAGATTTAATTCCAGACCATATAGTTATTGAGAATACAACAAGAGGAAAATATTAAATTTCTAGGAATTACTATAGATGATAAGCTTAAATTTGATGTTCATGTAGCCAATTTATGTATCAAGGCAGGTAATCAATTAAATGTACTTTACAGGTTCAAAAATATCTTTAACGTAGAAGAAAAGAAACTAGTTTACCAGACCTTTGTGTTATCTAATTTTAATTACTGTCCAATTGTGTGGAATTTTTGTAGTACAAGTATGATAAGGAAAATGGAATACATACAGGAAAGAGCGTTACGATTTATATATAATGACTTCAAAAGTGAATATAGAGAAATGTTGGAAATGTATGGTCATGAAACATTACATGTTCGTAGAATTAAAACAATAGCCTCCGAGGTTTATAAAACTATTCATTCTTTAAATCCAACTTTTATGAAAGAAATGATACTGGAAAAGGAATTAACTTATTGTTTACGAGATGGATTTAAGGTAGCAATACCAAAATTCAATAAGATCAGATATGGCAGAAACACTTTTTCTTATTATGGTCCCCACATATGGAACATACTTCCATCTGACATTAAAGGTGCAATAAGCATTCAAGTGTTTAAAAAAATGTTAAAGAAATGGGAAGGTCCCAATTGTGCCTGCACTGCCTGTCATCTCGCAATCTAAATGTACAGTGAAACAGTGGGATGACAGGCACTGCAGTCACGATTTTGAATTTATATATGTGATGCAAAATAAGACTGTTTAAAGAATTGTTAAAGATTTAATGTATGTGCCTGGTTGAGTCAGTGTTTTAATGTTTTTATTTAATTTTACCTGGAGTTTTTAACTCAAACATTGTAAATATCTGTGTACATATACTATTTTCTTTTGTACATAATATGTTCTCTCGATGATTAGCAATTATGCTACGTTTTAATCGAGGATAAATAAAATTATTTGAATTTGAATTTGAATTTGTGTCCCTTTTTATAATGACCAAAAGTGACTTCTGCATCAGCGAAACACACTTTGCCGCAGCGCTGCAACAAGAGACCTTCGTCGATGCTTAAGAGACCTTCGTCGATGCTTAAGGCAAGGACGACGAAGAAGGTCAGCATCGACGCGCCTGTAATGTCCTCGGCGCTATATGAATGCATGTACGATGATGAACCATCCAGGTACGCATTAACAAGTACCTTAATGCGGCGTTGCATCGTTACAGTCGTCGGCGAGGCTGTCCTTTTCAGCGGCGCATCTTACCTCGGGTGTACGCCGAAGGTTTCTTGATGCGTCGCAGGTCGCCAATTTCAGACGTAGCTGCCTCACAACCATCAGCGGCGTAACAGGAAACAACATTGGGCGAAGTAAAAGCAGCCTCGCCGAATTCCAAAACAAAGTGCGACGAGTCTGTTTGGAACTGCGGTGAGGCAATAGAGGCGGAACGCGGCGAAGAAAGCTTATGCAGCGTCGCGGACACCTCAAGACTCACCGAGGCTACAAACTTTAAGCGCCGCACATGACACGAATTGATTACGTAACGTGCCTCATCCAACGTTCTACGCCACAACTTTCCAAGAAATGACTTCTCTTGACGCGCCGCTCTCAAATCGCCGTCGTGAGAACTAGGCATTACTCTGACTCCTGAATTCCCATGTGGTGAATGGATCGTGCTCTTACACAATGCAAGACAGGTTGATTGAACCATTGTCCCACCTAACAGGTGGGTAACATATGCCATATTAAATTTAAATCCAATGTAAGTCTTGAAGGCAAACATTACCTGAATCTGATTATCATTTGTATTTTTTTTAAATATAGATATTCAAACATACTAAAAACCAATTATCATCGTTTTCATAGCTACGTCTTTTTGAAGTTTTCAATTTGCTTCATTCCAAAACTGTGGTGTAAGAGGTTTAGTTGAATAATTTCGTTTATTACAAGCACAGGTTTCTGGAAGCTGACAAACTACAGTGACACATGGATGATGTATGTTTCACTTGTTCTGCTTGCCCTGGGTGAAAGATGCTGCCATGATCTGTAAATGAACCAAATAGACTACTTAGCCTCAAAGGAGAGTTGGAATTACTGACAAAAAAGTTGTTTGAAGTTGTGATAACTGGTGTCTTGTGAAAAACAGCAACACATTTTGTTTGGAAAACAATGAGGTGCAACACTCATCTTAGACATGCATTGTTTGTTGTGGTTGTACAAAAATAGTAACATTGCCTGACAGTTTTAAATTCCTTCGTCATTAACTGTGATGTCAACCTCTGGTATGTCACAGATTGAAGATTAGACCAATCACATTGACAGATACCCGATGATGTCACGGTTTAACTGCAAAACAAAGTTTTCAAAAAACACATAGCTATGAATCGATAATAATATAATGAAGGAGGTGTATTTTACACTGTCTAAATATTCCATGTGGCATACTATATCTGTTTACATCATCCAAAAATAGTATTCCTTTTTTTTAATATAGGTTGCTTCTTTTTTTAGTTGCTGGTGATTCATAGTAAACCTTTAATAAATACTCCTGCAACCACTGTACACCCATTCTACATATCCGACGTGGTTTCCCACCAATCCCAACAGCGGTGATTTAAAGAATAAGATTCCATCTTGAATGATTAACGATGCCAACTGGAAATATGATCAATTTCATAAATTGCAAATGTGACAAGCTGACAAATCAGAATAATTGGAATGACACATTACTCATATGTCAAACCAAATTGATTTAATTCTTGAATTTAGATACAATCTAGTTTATGATTTTTCACAAAACTGTCTGTCCGAGAATCAATTCTCAGTGAAGTGGTCTTGAAATTTGTTTCTTAGAATTGCGTCCTTTTTCAGAAAACAGAATCAGAATAACGTTTATTGCTTTGTGGAAGCTGCCAACTGCTTTTTAGTTATGAAACTCACATGTGAATTTTGGCAGATGTAACACAGCTATTTCGTAGCTAATTATATGAGCTAGGCTGAGGTGTCAGATAGCCATTTCCGTAATGATCTCAACAGGAAGTTCCTGCATTACATTCACATTAGGTAGTGACAAATAACTGTTAAACATGACACCATAAAGACAAGCTTTAGTACTAATTTGGCTCAAGGTCGCGAAAAAATTAGGTGTTACCCTTGCCATTATTCTCAAGCCTCCTGCTACTTCATGCAAGCTGCGGTTCCAAAACAGAGTCTCCGTGATCTGGCCGGATAGGGGAGTTCACTTAGGCCATTGACCTAACGAGTTGCAGACTGTTGGACCTGTTCAATCTTCTTAAAGTCCCCTAGGAGGTATAGGCTCCAGACCACTTGTCAATATCTCACTGTTGATCTTACAAGGGCTTTAAATAGCGGGATGAATACTGTGCTGCTTAAAAATGGTAAAGAGTCCGCCTGCTGATCCCAATGTTTCTGTTGGTCTTGTTGATATGAGTATTGAACCGGAGTTTACTATCAATGATTATTCCTAGGTCATATACTGCATACTGTGTATAGTGAAGGAAAAACATTTCTTGGAAATTCAAAAACTGGTATGAATGATTGTTGCCTCAATTGAAATAAAACAAGAAAGGCAAGCAGCTAAGTTTGATTGATGCCTATTACCATTACATTTTTGTATTAGGTCCAGATATGCTTATACAGGAAGCCTCATTGGAATTCCTTTTGATATCACCTGAAATTGGCTGAGATTATTGTAAATTGCAGTCTTCAAGTACCAGAGCCTGGAATCATGCCTCAGGACCACCTCATTCCAATACCATTGATCGTCTTCTTCAGCATAGCAGTCCAACTCCGGCTTTTGTTAGATAGACCTTTAGGTATTTTTACCTTCAGCGAACGAAGTCCGAAGAAGGTATTGTTATCACTTTGGTCAAAAGTTGTCCGTCCGCCGGGCGGGCGTCGGGCGGATAGATAGTTTCCGGGCCAGTACTCAGCCCCTATTGAATGTATATGGATGAAATTTGGTACACATGTAGCCTATATGGTCTAGTTGTGCCTTTTGATGGTTTGATTGATGGAACTTTCGTAATTTTAGAAATAGTGAACAAAATATTAAAAAATTATTTTTTTTGTTTCCGGGCTAGGACTCAGCTCCTATTGCATGCACATGGATGAATTTTGCTATACATGTAGCCTGTATGGTGTAATTGTGCCTTTTGATGGTCTCATGGATGGATATTTTTTACTTTTTCAAATATTGAAAAAAATATTAAAAAATTCTTTTTTTCATTTCCGGGCTAGAACTCAGCCCTAATACATGTACATGGATGAAATTTTTTACACATGTAGCCTATACAGTCTAGTTGTTCCTTTTCATGGTCTGATTGATTGATATTTCATACTTTTTGGGATATTGAGAAAAACGTATTTAATTTTTTTTTTGTATTTCGGGCCAAAACTTGCCCACAATTGCATGTTCATAGATGAAATATGTTGCAAATGTCACCTATATGATTAATTTGTGCCTTTTGTTGGTGTGATTCATGGATATTCTATACATCTTGAAATATGGACAAAAAAATATTAAAATCATTATTTTTTGTTTCCAGGCCAAAACTTGGCCATCATTGCATGTGGATGAAATTTTATATACATCACCTATATATTTGCACTGCACCAGCCTACCGCTAGGTGGCTAGCAGTGCCCTTGTTTTCGTCTGCATCAAAATTCGTCAACTAACACCTGGCTCAACTGGGGAAAAGTCTCTAAATGACACAAATTAGCAGTTAAATGTATATCTGAAGGCTTGGGGGAAAAACTTCAAGCCATATAGCGAACATACATGTGAAGGAGACATGTTGAAGTTCACTCAGTCATCCAGAAGCTGTTACATAAAATTAGAAATTGTGTATCATTCTACCATAGTTATTTAATGTCAATAGAATACGGATCCTGTAGGCATACAAGGGAAACCAGAGAAACACTATTTGGATCTCATTTATGACTTCTGCTGCATGTGAGAAAAGAAAGAAGGAAAGATTGATAGAAAGAAGGATAGATTGATACATAAATGGATACATAAATAGATACATAAATAGATACATAAATAGATACTTTTATAAATGGATAGATACATAGATAGGTAAATAGATAGATAAATAGATAGGTAAATAGGTAGATTAATAGATAAATAGATAGATAGCATTAATAGTCACCCGGGCAGGTACATGTTTGGAAGCTGCAAGTACACAGACACTACAGTATGTAAGCAGGCAGGCAGGCAGGTAGGTAGCTACTAGCTATGTAGGTAGGCAGACAGGTTCCAGACACGTTTGTAGCAGGCAGACAGACACACTTCTGTCGTAATTCTTTTTAAATCTCATATGAAATTCCTTTTTTACTCTTCTTTGTAAAAATGGGGTGACTTTGAATATACTGAGTTAATTCAAATATTTTACTAAATCAGATTGTTATTTGAGAATGCTGAGCTGAACGGGAAGTTTGACTGGCCAACAAAGTTTTAAAAAAAATCCTTTTACATCTCTTTTAATATTGATATTGATACTGCTCACATTTAGAAAGTTTTTAAAGTCACCATACCAAGGTCCATCTGTTCAAACTTCCCACCTTAGGTATCATTACAAGAAGATGTTCCTTAAATATCACAAAATTTCCTACAGGGAGTTACAACAGATTCGCCATGTTTTTTTGTCATTAGTGAGTCACAATAGCTCATACTGGCAGTGCATTTTTTAACATAGTAACTGGGAGACCAAATGGTCTCCCAGTGGACAGATTTGGTCTCCCAGTCATTGCTAAATTGGTGTCACTGGGAGACCAACTTTTTTTCCTGGGACTTTATTAAGGAGGCAGTTTTTATAAGATTCAGGCACTTCACCATTGGGGGTGATACTCACCCGACTCGGATATTGTTGTTAACATTTTTTCCCTTCTGATTACTAAAAAGTGGAAAAAAATGCATTTTTAGACCTCCCTGCCTTTTAGGTAATTTTTGAGGGCCCTTTGAAATATAGGGCCAAAATTTGGATTGTGTCAAAGTCCAGATTTCAAATCCCATTATCTCAGTATCTGCTTGATGTACCTCAGTTATATTTTAACAGCAAAATATATTGACCCAACGGTATCATTTGGTATCGCATTTAGGATGATTGAATGTGGGCGCAGGCACTCATGAGGGTTGACTGATGAGATGGGATAGAGAGCGGGAGTACTCAACATGCTACTATACACATTTACCCCATTTAAGGAATCCTTTACTTGCCCAGCACAGACACTGAAACACCGGGGCCACCAATTAACATCTCATCCAAACAACATCTGGCTGGCATTTTTCTGGTGAAGGTGGATTGAATTTTTCGGGTTCCCCATGCCATCCTCCATGCTGTCAGTGGTGGTAAGACCCAGTAGCCCTGAAGACTGATGGGTTCGAACCTAGGTCATTCAATTTGGGATATTGTCAGTTTACTCTCAAGTCTCAATATTGTTATGTCTCGCAGAATTGTTCAATGTCAATTGGTTGACTATAAGCCTATATTATATAGTATATAAATGGTAAATGTTAAATATTAAGATCAAAATTCCAGGTGGGTGTCATTCATAGGAGATGTTAAATCATTGTTTCTTTCGATCCTTTTCAAAAAGGGTAAGAAGACTCCTGCTGTATCTACAATCTCATCGATCAACCTGTGATCACCTGCTCCTCTTAAATTGCTGAACTGGTAAATACCATATCTATCTAGATCTATCTATCTATCTGTAGATAAATCTGATAATATCTCTCTGAATAGTTAGGGCAGTGCAGGACAAATGATCTGTTGGAGTCAGGGGATGTGAACTTACAGACACCACACCACCTCCATTTTTAACCCCTGGGTTCTTGTATGCATAAAAATCATGATTTGGATATCTCCTTGATTTTACTGTGTCCAGTGAATTCGATAGGCCTTAGGTTGCTCATTCTATGGATGTTGTGTCATAAAATTTTATTTTTCTAATTGGCCTATTTCAAAAATCTTTTTCAGATATGCCATTGGGGTGAGATGGAGACGTCTGTGAACAATTCAGAGGGGCTGATGAGGCACATGTTACTGTCACACACCAATCCTGTTTACACTTAAATTACACATCAATTTACATGTCTCAATGGTAAATTATTGTAATTAATGTGATGCGTAATATAATTAATCAATAAAGTTTGTATAACACTTTTGAAAAATTTTAAGGTAAATAATGTAAATATATATACAAGTTGTTCTTTTATATGCCACTCTGAGTATGTGAAGCTTTTGAGAAAAAAAAATGAGTGGTTAATGTCTGTGACTTCATTAAAATGCCTAACCTGAACTTCAGGCTGAAGCATGTGGAATTCGTCAAATGTTGGTCTGAGGAAGGTTGCTTTTTTAAAATTTTTGTGAGGATATGAAAATGTTTAGCAACAATAGCATGTGAGTTTCATCCAATCGTGTGTATCAAAATAGAAGGGGCTTATATATAAGTCAATTATATACATTGGAAAAGGTCTGAAATATGTCCTCTGAATTTCATTCATCGATTTTGATTCAGTGTGTTTGATTTGGCCATTCTGTGGAGCCCTATCTCTTGCATAGATCTCTGCTCTGGTTCTGAGTCCCCATCTTTTGACAAACTGTTTATAGTTGTGCATAACCTAATTAAACGAAAATGTCAACCTCTAACATTTGGCATGTGAATTTCATTGAAGTGGGGTAGAATAGCATAACGTCTAAATATCTTGACTGAAGTTTTAATTACCTAAGCCAAACATTTCACCGGCCAAGATCCTGGTGTGAAAAAGAAAGGAAGTCCTATAATATATTTTCTCGTGGCTTGCAGTTGTTTCTGGGTGTATTGGTGAGAGATGATTCAGTTTCAAATTTGGTTTCTTTTCATAGTCTTAAGTTGTTATTGGTTTATTATTGTCAAAACCAAAATGCCAACCTCAGATAGCTTTGGATTTTCGAAAATTTTGGTTTGAATATTGAAGTTGTCAAGGTTTTTTCAAGGTTGATGGGCAATGATGGATCCATAATTTAACAGTTTTTCCATGCAACATATTGGAGAAACAAGTTTGGTCGCAATTGACCCGGTGTCTGCCACTCTTTTTCTCGGGTATATGTGGGATTATGTGCAAGGCTGGGTTTGTTTAAGAAAATGTCCGAGCTGGCATGTGACTCTCATCAAAGCTGAAGTGGTAGATTTGAGGTTATCTTTTGCAAGTTGGCATGACACTTCCACAATTTTTCTTTGAATTGTTCGAATTTCTTGATTCACATTTTAAATGTTGTATAGCCGTATTACTTCTGGATGGTAATGGCACTTGATGTGAAGGCATATGGTTGAAAGCTATAATGGATAGCAACTTGCCTCTATATTGTTGAGTGGAACTAGTATGATCAACCAGGGGCGATTTCTATGCCTGGGAATTCTTTATTGAAATAGCCCCACTACTGTGCTGTGGCATTATAATATTATTTAACTGTAAAGAAAAGTATGTTAGTGAGATTTAGTACAAGTTAATCTGCAAATTACAATGACTGTCTTAATGTAAATACAAATGTAGGCCAAAATTAACTAGCTTTCCCTGCAAAGGCAGTTTAGATAAGGAAAAATTTACTGACTGAATAACATTTTTAATATGTGTCACTTTGTCAAATGCCATTTACCTTCACACCAATCCATAGTCCAATCAAAGAATTGCGAATTTCATCATCAATTTCATCTTCCCTGTCTTTTGACTTCACATGAATGAAGAATCTGTTCATACATATATACACGCTCAGATGGATAGATACATATAAACGGATAGATTTATAGGAAAACGCATATATAGATAGCTAGCTTGACAGATAGATAAATAGACATATAGATAGATAGCTAGATAGATAGAGAGCCATAGACAGATAGTCATAGAAAGATATAGATAGACAGATAGAGAGATAGCCATGGACAGTTAGTCATACAAATATAGATAGACAGATAGGTCGATAAACAGACAGCCGAAAGATGGATAGATACCTAGATAGATAGATAGATGGATAGATAGATAGATAGATAGATAGATAGATAGATAGATAGATAGATAGATAGATAGATAGATAGATAGATAGATAGATAGATAGACAGATATATAGAGAGACAGATATACAGATATATAGATAGATAGATAGACAGATAGATAAACCGATGGACAGACAGATAGATAGGCAGATAGACAGATAGATAGACATCATATTTGCCCACTCTCTCACAGGGCCGCCATTTTCCGGGTGTTGGGTCAAAATACCCATTTTCCTGATTTCCCACATATCTGCAAGGGCAAACAATATTTAACAATCCTACTTTCAATATAATGTCGCCGCTTGTCCTGCCCAGATCACTGAGCGTCTCAGCCACATTGCTGCACCCCCCCCCCCAAACAAAAAAATATTTACAATTGCAGTCCTCCTCCTTTATTCATTTATCACTGGGTAATTCTAGTATTCTTATATTGGAGTTGATTTAAGAATTGGCACTCAAATTCGAGAGCTTGTGTTGTTGAGGGTTTCATTTGATCCCTGGTTGTCAGATTAAAAAGATATGTTATCACTCAATTTATTACTTAGAATTTCTGTTCACCTCACTCTGCATGTAAATTAGATATTATTGAAGTTTATAAGGTTTAAAGTGAAATGATACAATTGCTTTTCCTTTTATTCATGATCAAGTTGGTTTGAATGTGGGCGTGTCATAAGGACTATACTGTAGGCCTATATCATGCTATATGCAAAATAGTACACAGTTAAGGGGAGTTGTAGAGAGAGAAGGGCACTTTTCTGTAATTTTTTGGAATATTGGCCTATGTTTGGTATCAAAAGATAGGTTTTGGCCCAATTGGATAATTTCTGACTATTTTGCATTTTTGCCATAAAGATTGCCATAGCAACAATTTTATATGCAGGAAAAGTACCGATTTTCACTGTTGAAAGAATGTGAAATTTCTGAAGTTACATTGGTGAATTAATACAAGATTGAAATTGAATTATTGCCAATGTTGACGTTTTCTTTTTGAAGTTGCCTTGTCGAATATTGTGTGTGTACACATAAGATATATTTTTGGAGGGACATTCAAAACACTTACATTTTTCGAACACAGAATGTTCATTATTTAGAATTTCATACGAAATCATCAGCCAGAATCTAAAACTGAAGATGCAGATGGCAAATTGTTGACACAATAAAGCTGTTTTGTTTCAAAATTCAAATACAATTACTGCACCTTTTCTAATCAACAAGGTTCTGAAAAAACAGACTTGGGCACTAGAACCCAAAATTGATCCCTGCCCTCGTGTTCCATCCAAGCACCTTTCTGTGTGTATGTGTGCATTTTGGTTTTAATTATAGACTGATATTATTTTAGGGGCCGACCAGATGATCTTTGGGGGGGGGGCTATGGATATTTGGTGAAAAAAAAAGATTGTTTCCCACTTGACACTGAAAAAAAAAGTTTGTTCAGCCCATGGAAAAAAAAAAAAGTTTGTTTCCACCTGTAGCTAGGGTACCGTAATGTTAAAATTCCGATAAAAAAGTTTGTCGCGAGTGCGCATGCGAAAAAATTGTATGTCGACGCGCTGCGAACAAAAACAAAAGTTTGTCCCGGGGGTAAAGTACATAGCCCCCCCCCCCAACTAACGTCTGGTCGGCCCCTTAAAACATTAAATTAATGTCTTTTGAGGTTTGTTAATTCCCAGCCATAGGTTTACATGCGTTGCATGGTATTTTTATTTCTTATTTCATTGTCCAACAACACCTCAATGAAAGTTTTCAAACAGCAGACTTGTATATATGTATGCCAGTTTTTAAGGGGTTAAAGAGCAGTGACCTTATAATTTTCTGGATGAAACTTACTTCATAGGAAACTCTAATGGACATTGGACAAGATACAGACAACCATTATTAATCATCCTGTACATGAATCTTCCTCCTGTAAAATGAGAAGAATCATATTTGAGTTTTCATAATTGTGAACTGTGTTTTACCATTTAAGATATGCTTGCAACATTTACCAATTTTAACAATTGGATATTGAATATACGTAGCAAAACGAAGGAAACCGGAGACTATTATCACAACCAAGTTCCCTGGAACGATATTCTTAAATTGCATGCTTCATGACAGGTCAAAATATTAGATTCTCAGGCTGAGTGCCTTTGGCTTAAATTAACATTTGAAGTGGATTGGCCTTTAGAATTTCCCTATTTACTGCCTTGATTGAGGCAATATTTAGATGATGGCTTCAATTAAGGAAATAATTGCTCACCTTTGCAGAATTTTCAAACATGTAAAGCAATTAAAGTCATTCCATTGTCATGTTAAGTGCTTTGCTGCTCAGACCTAGCATCTCAGTAAGTCTGCAACCAAGATCAATGCTATAACATTTCAGAAGTCAGACTCAAACTGTGTAAGGTGTTGGGCCTGCATACACTATAAATGTATACATTTGTCAAATGTCACAGACTAACTAAAGCAGGACATTTGACTAAGAAAAACTGTGAATCAGATATCCATTGGGAGGCAGGTGCCAACAGCTACATATTGTAGGATGCCCAAACCAGAAGTGGTCTTAATATGTTATAAATTAAACATACTTTCATTCCTCTTTAGTTTCTATTCTCAGTACACCGTGGCATTCTATGTTCAGATCAATCGTTTTAATGGCAATTAAGCAAAGCCAGATTGTTGTTATGCAAAAGTGTTACACATTATATTATTTCCATGGAATTATTTTTGCTATAGAAAGCAATATTCATGGAAAAATAAGTCTATATATATCTAAATATGACATGTGAAAATTTTTTAAATACAGATGTACAGGTACATGTAAATCCCTGGCCTGTTAAATGAGAAGATTCTTTTTAAAATGTTCAGAGGTAGTCAAATGAATTTTTTTACCTTTTCCACAAGAAAATTAATCATGAAATTACATCGATTTTTTTTATTAAGAAAGAGGCAGTAATGAAAGCAAAATTAAGGAAAAAGTTGCTATATTGGCAGACACACTGTCATCGGTCACCGAATAATTCAAAACTTCTGTGGAATCCCAATCTACGTCCTTTAGCTTAAATGAACATTTGAAGTGGATTCCACTTAAGAATTTCCCTATTTTCAACCTTGATTGCTTTAATATTTGGCTTATGGCTTCAATTTAAGGAATAATTGCTAAGGTGCTCAGTTTTATCAAACATGTAAAGCAATTACAGTGGTGCCATTGTCATGTTAAGTGCTTTACCGCTCACAGCTATCATTCAAATAATCCTGTGACTGAGTTCTATTTCGTCATTGTTTGGAAGTTTGGTCAAAAGCTCTGCCTCAGGTACTGAAGGGTTAGGCCTGTATGCATCACAACTGCAATTATAAATACCATGCTCAGATTATCAACTATACAGTGGTCTCTCCACTTAAGAAAGCCCTTTCTCTAGTCACAAAGAAGTCTTTTTTGGGTTTACTTTCTCATGTATAATTCCAATGTTGATACTAGTACTACTTTGTTCTTGTGAGAGTCCCAATACATGGATATCTGGTAATTCAATACTGTGGTTTTCCCTACTCTTCGCAAACCACTGCAATCATTTTAAAAGTTTTTAGTTGGATTTCGCTCAGATAGAAAACTGAGAAAAGAAAGCGTAATGGCTGATGTGAGGATTTAAGGGGTATTTCTGGGTCTTGTGAGACTTACAGATAAATGACCAAGATACTGGTGAACAAGTAGAAGGCTCAATTAAAGTATGTTGAGAGCTTCAATAAAAAGAGCCTTGAAAGAAACTTTAACATGATACATAGAAAGCCCCACCCATTTAAAGCTTGGAAAATGTCATTGCAAGTAAAGGTATTAGATGGTACTGCCTGATGTGTCCACTCAACTTTTTATTATTAGGAACCGAAAGGAAACGAAAAACAATTATATCAACCATGTCTGAATGTCTGAGCTTGTTAGTCTGTATCAGCAAAATTCAACCATTCAGCGAAGAGAGTGTTGACATAATCTAATCCTAGAAATTTTCAAGTGGATTTTCCTTTTAGCTTTGTATCATGTGCAGTACCAGCAGTAACCGGCAGTTTGTTGTCTTCACAAAATGTATTTATGCTTTGTTCATGTATTACAAAGTGATCACTACATGCCATACTAAGTTTGGGGATTAGCCTACCCAATTACAACTGTTATAGCTACTATGCGTGAAAAATAGACAGCCTTCTGATTGTGAAAATTGAACGGCATGACTTATGATTGTTGATGATGGGTCATGATCCTATTCTTAGCATGTTGATAAACCATGATCAAGAGAAGACCTTCAGATTTGATGTGTAAAATCAAATGTATAATGCTTTCTTTTGTCCGTCAAAGACAAACATATTAGTAAAAAAAATCAAAGTATACTTCGAAAGTATTTGTGTGACCATGAAACATCTGTTGAATGATCAGCATCATGACTAACAATGCACCATTCTCACTGTAAGGCTGTCATCTCCCTCTTCATAAAAAATGGATTTGATGTAATAATTAAAGGGAAGTGTATTAGAGAAAAAAATATTCTGAACTCTACTTAATAACAGATTTAGTGGTGTTGTTTGGACTCTTAGTAAAGCTGCTCTCATTTTACAGAAGACGACAACAACATAAATGTCACCACATTTATGTTTTCTGACTTTGATAGGTCAATTTGTTTCCATGATAGGATTACATTTCACACTTTTTCTATTGTATTTTTACACACATATATGAACTACTCCCTAACACAGCTACTTTTCTAAGAAAAGTCTTGTAATGGCCAGGTGGGTTGCAGGTTTTCATGTCAGTGTTTCATCAGATGCTGTTTAAAATAGAAAGTCAGGCAGCTAACGAAACATGTCAACATATCATGCATTGATGGACATGATCGGTGAAGGGTATGCCAAACAATTCATCATTGCATTGTCTTTTGTTCACCCAGGAAGTGCTTTTTTTTACTTTATTATCTTTTTTGCTTTAAATCGCATAACCTTCCACGCCCTTTGGTTCTCTTCTGCTGAAGCCAAAAGCATAGATTCAGAAGTGGTTGAATAATGAATATGTCACCACCCTACTGCCAATATGATGCAGAATGGGACAAAATTTGCTCTGAATAATCTTCTACCCTAACCCACTCTTGTGGGTGAAGGACATAAAAAATTTCCAAATACTTTTGGAGATATGGCAAAAAGCCATCGCTGCCTAATAACTTGGCACTCGGTGTATGGTGACGTCATCATAACAAACTTTTCAGCCAATGAGTGTTGGTGTGGGGGCAGTAGCCCCCATGTGATGCCATGACAACGGTCATGACACAATGATTTTAAGTAGTAAAGAGTCTCGCTGGAACTACTTTCCGGATATTGGACTTGAGCCAAAATAAGTTTACTTGATATGAATGTGAGGTGATAATAAGAGATTGAAACACTTATCTCTGACAGACAAAGCAGTTTCTGTGAACATAGATTTCATTATATTGATTAATATTATTGATTTGATTGATATGATGGGATTTACTGAATCTACAGAAGCCAGGGAGACTGTTTGATTAGATATTTCCTTTTATCAGAGGAGGGCAGTTATTGGATGCAAGTGGTATAACATATTGGATGCTATTATTGCAAATTCTATTCTAATTTTTGGCAAGTAAAAATTATTAGATGCTCTATTCAAGTGGTGATAGATGATTCTGAAATATTTATGAAAGAAAATATGTTGTCATAAAACGTGGTTACCTTGGCCACTTCAGAGCACCAAATTTGATGAACAAAGTAGTACAGAAAGGCTAAAGTAACTTGTTTTACTGTACTATTTTTATTTGTGAATCTGTTGTGAAAATCCCTGTGACTGTTGTTGATGCAATGCTTTTATGAACCCAGATTCCACAATACTGCAAAGAAATTCCTCAGGCCATTGCTTTGACATTTCTATCAACCCAAGTTTTGTAAGAAAAATTATGAAAAAGCAAGCAATGCATTTTTAGTTGAAGGCAACTTGCCCTATAGGGAAAGTTTCAGGAAATTACATTTGGAAAAGCCTCTGATGTTGGTTGATCATATTTCTTTTACAAATAAGAACCTCACACAAAGCCATGAATGGTGTTTACTTAAAGCCTTCCGATAAGATATCCTGGTTCCTGGAAAAAAGGAAACAAACACTGTATTTAAAACAGTCTTGCTTTACTTAGCTTAATAAATATATGGAGAAAGCTATTTGTATAATTATGTATGTCCACCACAGTGTTTACCAAAATATTGGTAAAATTTAACTACTCTTAGTGTAGTGCAAAGTTCTTAGATGAGCATATTAACGTCATTTACTTAATAACGTCATTTACTTAATCGAAATAAAGTAATATATCCTAAGTTGTGCAGCAATTCCTTGAGACAAGTTTGTCCAGTTGTGGGCTGCAGCACTTATAGCTAGCAAGGTGGTGATGCCATGAACCCGAAAGACTCCATCAGAGAAAGTACAGTGAAAGTACAGTGAAAGTAGTGGTCCAGTGGAGGGGTCACTGATTGGCTTACTTATAGTTCACTGGGTTGTCCTCTTGTAATATCTACAGATCAGACCACTCTAACCAGACAGCAAATTTTAGATAGAGCATCCTTTTAAGCATGGGAGTCTGGGTGGGCAGGGCCTGGCAGGAGTCTGGAACTTGAGGGAGAATGCCACATCAATTGAATTGAAATGACAGAACAAGCGGCTCGTTGAGGCTGCACTGTGAAACTAGTGAAAACATAAAATTGTCAAAAATTCTTGTTTTTATGGCAGCATGTCTTTTCAGTGGTACAAGCTTAAGCTAATGTTAATTTGTTGTCTAACCGAAGTAACATAAAACTTTTCTTTTGTCTTATATCATTTAAAGGAATGGTAAATTCCTTTTGTTTTAATCTAACCGCCGTAAAATTGATGCACCTGGTTTTTCAGTGTGGAAGAAACTGGGTTTAAGGACCTGTAAGGACATATAGAACAAGAAATGTTCAAACGCAAACAATGTCGGGACTACCACGCAATTTGTCATCCTATAGCCAAACATCGCAATGGCTTATGTCCAAGTTTCCAGTTGCACCTCTGTCCTTTAATTTCCGCTGTGGCAAAAGGGTCATAGCCCATAAAATCAGCCTCGGTCAGGATATTGCATTCTTACTCGAAGACCTGTTAAACTAGCATACAGGCTCAGATGAATGCTGCAATGTGCACAGAAAAACGGACACAAAGTTACATTTTTCACACCTCTGCATCATGTACATAGGCCTACTGTTACAGAAGAAAAGTCATCAGTCCAAAAGGACCACCGAAATGAATAAATTATCTCTAGAAAGGCTGTTTTTTGGCAATACAAGTTATTTTTGTATAAAAAAAATAAGTGATTGTTACAATGAGCATTATCCAAAACATTATTCATAATTGTAAAGTTTTTTATGTGACCACCCTGTACGTATAATCGTATATCTTTTTACATCCTCCAAAAAAGTATGTGGTGATTCATATAGCAAACCTTTAATAAATACTCCTGCAACCACTGTTCATTGTGCAATGCCACCCATTCTACATATCCGATGTGCTCCAGTGAGTTAATGTAAAAATTTAGGCAAAATTACCATAAATCTGAATTACTCAATTTCTGTGAACTTTAAAGGTACAAAATAATTTCCTTTAAATATTCATGAAAAATAACATTTTTTTGTCTCAGGCTGGAAATATTTGTGCTTTCATGCAATTCAGTCAATTATAGGCCTATAAATAGCCTATAAACAGCCATATTTGGCACACATCTCTGGAGTCACGCTATGGCAACTGCTGTGACAAAACTAATTTTTAATATTGTTTTTTGAGGCCTCCAAAAACAATTATCTGGAGACACCATTTTGAGATAGCCCTTTTTTTTGGCTAAAAACAGGCAAAACGTTGTTTTCCCGCCAAAAACGAGGTTGAAATTTTGGCAGGAAAACCAGTTTTTGGCTGTTTTTAGACCAATAAGGGGCTATCTCAAAATTGACCCTACACAAAATTGATTTTTTAGGCCTTAGAAAACATTATTAAAAATTTGTTTTGTCATAGCTGTTGCCATAGGGTGGCGCCAGGGGTGTGTGCCAAATATGGCTATTTATAGGCTATTTATAGGCCTATAATGCCCTGAAATTGCATGAAGGCAAAAATATCTCCAGCGCGAGACAAAAAATGTTAGTTTTCATGAATATTTTTAAGAAATAATCATTCTGTGGCTCAACACATCACAGGCAACTAATTAATTAGGAATTTTGGCAATTTTTTGCCTTAATGTTTACATTAAGTCACTTGGGTGGTTTCCCACCAATCCCAACAATGGTAATTTACAGAATTAACTCCAGTGAGTTAATGTAAAAAATTAGGGTAAATTATCATAAATCTGAATTACTCAATTTTCTGTGGACTTTAAAGGCACAAAACAATAATTTCCTTTAAATATTCATGAAAAATTAAAAAAATGATGTCTCAGGTTTGAAATATTTGTGCTTTCATGTAATTTCAGTCAATTATAGGCCTATAAATAGCCTATATATAGCCTATATATAGCCTTATTTGGCACCCACCCCTGGACTCCTGGAGCCACGCTATGGCAACAGCTATAACAAAACAAATTTTTAATATTGTTTTCTGAGGCCTCCAAAAACAATTATCTGCAGGGACAATTTTGAGATAGCCCTTTTTTTGGCTAAAAACAGGCAAAATGTGGTTTTCCCGCCAAAAATGAGGCTGAAATTTTGGCGGGAAAACCAGTTTTTGGCTGTTTTTAACCCAATCAGGGGCTATCTCAAAATTGTCCCTCGAAAAAATTGATTTTTTAGGCCTTAGAAAACAATATTAAAAATTAGTTTTGTTATAGCTGTTGCCATAGGGTGGTGCCAGGTGTAGGTGCCAAATATGGCTATTTATAGGCTATTTATAGGCCTATAATGCCCTTAAATGGCATGAAAACAAAAATATTTCCAGCATGAGACAAAAAATATTAATTTTCATGAACATTTTTAAGAAATAATCGTTCTGTGGCTTAAAACATCACAGGGAATTAAATATTTTGGCAATTTTTGCTTTAATTTTTACATTAAGTCACTGGAGAAGATTCCATCTTGAATGATTAACGATGCCAACTGGAAATATGATCCATTTCATAAATTGCAAATGTGACAAGCTGACAAATCAGAATAATTGGAATGACACATTACTCATATGTCATCAAAATTGATTAAATCCTTGAATTGAGATACAATCTAGCTATTTACAAAAATAAATTGGCGAATGTGATAAATCTACCTGTTGTTGTATATCCTTGTGAAATTGGATATCATCTTCAAATTTTGATAATTTACACAAAAGAGTTTCTGATCAAGTATTCCTTTTATGCAGGTCCTGTACAGATGACAAATGTTTCATTTATTGAGAGATTGACTAGATAGATTTTAGATGATTAAATAAGCAAACATTAGTTGACAAAATGTTGGAATGCTAATGATCAAAGTAAAATTTTTTGAAACCTTAATAACGCTTTTTAAGGCCACATGCGATTTTGTATAATTTCATCAGACATCAATATTTTTAATGTTGAATAACTCACTCGGCCTTAGTGAAACAGAATGAAAGTTACATCGAAGATTTCCGTTCCCCCTACACAATGATTATGTGAAAAGAATACAATTTTGGGTCCTGAAGTTTTCAAAACACAGTGAACTAATATTATTTGACCTGCGTTATTTCCTCAGGCACACTGTATTTGGGTTTTACGATCAAGTTTGTTGTTCTCTCATTAATTTTGGCTGGTCTAATCATATCCAGCAAACTGAAATTTCCTTTGCACGATATGGGCATGCATAATCATAGTAAAGGTGATCTTGATCCCTGGGTGCTGAAGGATTTTATTATCAAATGTCTATTTATATTTTTTAATAATTCAAGGTCAGGTTGATACAGGCTCACTCAAATGAAATGTAGACGTCATGTGTTGAAATGAAAATTATATGCCCTGCATGTTGCATAAGTTAGGAATTTGTATTGTGCATTTTCTATAGAATTATTGCCCAAAATATTTCTGTGGCCATTGTTGTGGCTGTTTATGTAAATAATTGTCCAATCCATATTGGAATGCAAGGGAACATTTTACAAACAAATGAAAACTAAGATAAATGGAAATTAGGAAGTCAAATACATGTGTTAGTGCCCTGAATTCGTTTGGGATAACACCAGAATTTTTCCCGGAACAATGCTTGAACATTTCAAGCCAATTAACCAGTAAACTTGTATCGATGATATTTCACCACCAAACTGTCTGTCTAAGAATCAATTCTCAGTGAAGTGGTCTAGAAATTGTTTCTTGTCTTTGTGTCCTTTTTCAGAAAACAGAATCTGAAAAATGAGTATTACTTGTGGAGGCTCTTACTCCTTTTTAGTAATAAAACTCACATGTGAATTTTGGCAGATCTAACAAAGCTATTTCCTAGCTTATTATATGAGCTAGGCTGAGGTGTCACATAGCCGTTTCCGTAATGATCTCAACAGGGAGTTCCTGCATTACATTCACATTAGGTACTGAAAAATAATTGTTAAACATGACACCTTAAAGACAAGCTTACTTATAGCTTGTTTGTAGGTAGGCGTTGCTCTTCCATCATATAGTCCAGTCAGGATCTTGAAAACTTCAACCATATCACGGCGGAGTCTGTGAAAGGGGAGGTTTAGTACTTTGAGTCTTCGTAGTCTGGCCGGATAGGGGAGTTCACTTAGGCCATTGACCTGGCGAGTTGCAAACCGTTGGACCTGTTCAATCTTCTTTATGTCCCCAAGGAGGTATGGGCTCCAGACCACTTGTCCATATCCGACCGTTGATCTTACAAGGGCTTTAAATAGCGGGATGAATGCTGTGCTGCTTAAATGGTGAAAAGTCCGTCTGATGATCTCCATGTTTCTGTTGGCCTTTTTGACAGTGTTGTTGATATGAGTATCGGACCAGAGTTAACCATCAATGGTTATTCCCAGGTGATATACTGTATAGTGAAGGAAAAACATTTCTTGGAAATTCAAAAACTAGTATGAATGATTGTTGCCTAAATTGAAATAAAACAAGAAAGGCAAGAATCAGATTCCACAACAGTTTGATTGATGCCTATTACCAATACATTTTTATGTTAGGTCCAGGGATGCTTATACGGGAAGCTTCATTGGAATTCCTTTTGATATCACCTTAAATTGGCTGAGATTATTGTAAATTGCAGTCTTCAAGTACCAGAGCCTGGAATCATGCCTCAGGACCACCTCATTCCAATACCATTGATCGTCTTCTTCAGCATAGCAGTCCAAGTCTGGCTTTTGTGAGATAGACCTTTAGGTATTTTATATTGTAAAAATGGGGTGACTTTGAATGTGTGAGTTAATTCAGATATTTTACTAAATCAGATTGTTATTCAGTGAATGCCTGGCTAAAAGAGAATTTTGACTGGCAAACATGGTCAGAATAAAATCCTCTCATCTCATAACTCTTTTAATATTGACACTAATACTGAAAAACATCTTGTGCATCAAAGTTTCCCATACGCTGCTAACATTCAGAAAGTTATCAAAGTCACTACACCAGGGTCCGTCTTTTCAAACTGCAGACCTTAGCTATCATTTCAAGAATATGTTCATCAAATATCACATGACCTGAAATGATTAGAAAATATAACACCTGTTTTCAAATTTCAAGTAAGTTGATAACATAATGTCCATAAGCGTATCACATAGCTGGTGACACTGGTTCTTAAAACAGCATTGATTGAGTCTTAGTCTGAAAAAGCTGTAACATATGAACTAGAGATTCACCAAAACTTTTTATTTCAAGCAAATGAAAACCAAAACTTATTCTGACATACACAGTCACAGCAATAGGAATTTCAAAAAAAGAGCAACCTCATGGAGCAAGATCTGTTAAGGCCAATTATAGTCTTGGATTGTCCTTCTTTGACGTTGAAGCAATGAATGTGACTGAAATTGATGCCTCTCTGGGTGAATGTCATGGTTGCCAGCTGGAAAATTGAACCTTTAATTGATTCTGATTGTGAAGGGAAATTTCCTCAATAATTTATAAGTGATGTCGAAGCACCATATTCTCGTACTAAAGTTGTTTTCTGCCACAAATGATTTTTCTTTTTTTCTCTCAGTGTCAAACCATTGCTACAACACCAGATCTTGTTAATTTTAAGGTTTCCATATTTAAAAGAAAAAACAGACAGTCATCATTCCTATACAAAGGGAGCAAAGACAGGAATGATATACCTGCTGCGATTTGTAACTCCTCTAGTCTTGACTTTTTTACAAACGAAATTTTTATCAGTTTCTAACTTGCTTCTTAATCTGATATTTTAAAACTTTATGCTTATGTGAAGTATCATGACATAGTAGTCAAATGCTTTGTAACTACAATAACTTATGCACTTGCAATTATTGTTACAGCATTTATTGCAGGCAGTCAAATATTTTGAGGTTTTGCACTTTGTCTGTAGCTTACAAGCAAACGTGCTGATTAGAGTTTAAACACAGCTTGCTTAGGTCTATTGGATTTCATTGCCCGGACAAATCCAGTCATAAACATTGTCTAAATGCTCTCCGCACAATGTCTTCTAATCCTCAGCTTGAAACAGTATACCAGAGGTTCTATATCAAGGTGAGCTGTTCCAAAATGTATCTTGTGTAGTTTGTACACTTAAGGAGTTTTCCAAGTACATATAAGTCCTTAAATGATAAGGTGCATTATTTCGTTATAATGTATATGTCTGAGGTGGCCTTGACCATGGATTATATGTGCTGATGCCCCATTAAGTCAATTAAGGAAATGCTCAGGACATAATGCAGCTCAGCAATTACAGTGTGCATGTATCCATACAAAGTTAGTTCCCTTCCTGTAATTTCCAGCAGGTAATATCAGAGGTCTGTTTTTGTGATGTTTCAGAATTTTGTATCATTTTATGATAGGATTTTATGTCCCTGCTTTGGAAACATTATTGATTTATAAATTAATGTTCTATTGTTTATTTCGGCAAAAATTACAAATACAACAATGTGATCATTGTGTGAGATTATCTCAGTCTGCAATGCCACTTCATTGGAGAAACATCTTGCTTCTGTCTAGAAAATAAGATTAACAAATGGATTCAAATGCAATCAAATGAGATTACTAGCTAGCCTTGTCAGCATACTTCATTAACTTTCTGCTAATGCTGTCACTGAAGAAAATTACAGAATTACCTTTGCTCAGTATATGACTATCAAAGACATTTACACAACATTACAGGTGCTACATTATTTATGGAGATAGAAAGGACTAGCTGTTTCACCATATATTACATTTTGTGTGCTTTTACTTAAGTAGCTTTTTGTGGTTGGCTGACTTTGCCAGACAAAAAGATTATTATATTTTATCTAAATCTCATATTAAGAGCAGTTGGGAAAGGTTGTTAGGCCTCCTCCTTGTAAACTAGAACCATCATTCACATCATAATTATCATATCTACTCATATCTTGCTCATGTAGATCATCTCACAAAGATGAGCATACCCAGGGCATTGTCACTGCCTTAAGCCCACTCACACAAAGCCCCGAAGATTGCCTGTCATTTATTCCAAGCCTTAACTATAAGCAGCTTGTACATTGTATAACCATTTATTGATGTTGGGGTCTTAACTTAAACCCAAGGGGAGGGACATTGTACTAGGGAAGGGAATTGTTTGTGGACAGGCTCAGCTATCTGACACTAGCAGATGGCCTATGTATAGCCACACAAAGGAGTAGATTGCATAGGGAATTAGTGATTGCATCCAGCACACCTGTGGGTGACTGGACTGCCTTTTATCTGTAGTTGGTCAATAGGACCATTGAATTGAGCATCTGTAGAAATGCTCCTCTCAGGAATGTCTGAGCAAGGTGCAAATTGACCAGCTAGGGCAATTTCCACATTAATTGTAGATTGGCAATCTGTGGGCAAACACCCCCAATACCTGAACAAAGACTGTGTTTTGCATAACTGCTGAGTTGAATGGCAACCCACACATAAGGGACAACTATTGACCCTCCTTAACTAAAGGGGTACTGGATAATTGGTTGGACCACCCTGCAGACTGTAACCTGCCCATAGAGCAGGAGGGGGGCAGGTGTGGCCACCATCTTGATTGTTGAAATGCATGACTGAACTTGGGTGCCAGAAAAGTGCACAATAAACAGAACTGTTTTGAAGATTGATTGAACAACACATATGCCTTGGAGTTCTTACTTTATATCTGATTGGAATTAACAGAGTCAGGAATTAGCCTGGCCTTATATATTACTTGAAACATAATTATTGGGAAACATATATATAAGCCAGAAGCATAGTGTTAAGTAAAACACCTAATTCTATACTGGTGACCTTGAGTGAGTTGAAAGCAACTGGAACTACCAAAGAAACAAGGACATTTAAGTGTGACAATGATCTTGGACAATATCAGTACTCAATAGACTATATGCATCTCTTGAAAAAAGCTCGTTTTAACCCTCCACAGAACAACATGGCGCACAACGCCCTCCGTGGACCAAACCCCGGGGCAGCAGCGGGCCACAGGGTGCCAGCCCCCAACAGCCGCCAGCGGGAGGCCAAGCGGGCGGAGCAGTTGGAGGCGCTCCAGCCCCGCAGCCAGCGAACCCCCCTGTCACCACACAAGACTTTCTCAGCTATTTGAATCAAGAGAGACAAATCAGGCAACAAGACAAAGATGACTGGCTGGCTCAAATGGAACGAGCCCGCAGACAAGACTATGAATTCTATGTAGAACGAGTACAGCAAGAGCAGACCAGCCTCGACAGACAAGAAGAGGAATCTGCGCAACGGCTGGCAGTTGAGATTGCCAACACAGTGCCCTTTTGCAATGGCGACTCACAACAAGCTGTCAGAGACTGGCTAAAAGAACTTGAACTCACTGTACCCTACACAGACAGAACACTAGTAGTCGCATGCAGGTCAGCAAGAGGGGGCTTACGAGAGGAGATCGAACAGTACCTGGGCACAAAATTTGCGAGGCGACACAAGACTTGGGACCAGCTCAAAGCTCACATCAAAGAGGCCTTTCTCACCCCTGATGAGGCTGAACGCAGGATAGCCGACCTTGAATCGATAAAACAAGGGCCCTATGAGTCAACATCGTCCTATGGTAGGCGTTTTAAACAAGCCGCGGACGAAGCTTATCCTGTATTTAACAATGCTGTACGTAATGACACATAGCAAAAACTGCTATGGAAGCATTACCTCTCAGGCTTACATGATTCACGCTTGGCGGAGAAAATTGTATCTGCTGGCAATGACCAAGACTATGAAACAGCTATGGCCCATGTGGTTAGGTTGCAATCCAAGAATCACAGAGTTACAATGGCCAAGAAGAACGGCTGGCTTAAACAGACAAACCAGCGTCAAGAAGAGCCCATGGACGTCAACGTCATGCAACAAAATGCCTTGGAACTCAACACGATGGAAACCATGGAGCTGCCTGGGGTCGACACGGATGTCAGGAACCTCAAACGACAAGTCTCGGGCATCTCACATCAAATGAACAAGATGATGGCTATGATGACGAGGATGGCCATTAATCAGCAACAGCCTCAGCCATGTCAACCTCAGGATCACTTGGAGCTCTAGCCCCGGATCAGTATCTCACGGATCCGGACTATTCGTACCCAGTGGACTACCCTCATGCACAGCCCCAGCAAGCACCTCAGCAACAGCATCAGCAGCGCCCAAGGCCAAGACAGCAAACGTCACGCAACCAGGCCCCACGCCATCAGAAGGCTGCTCAACACGCACGAACTCAGGAAAACGCCCCAATCTGCTCTTTTTGCCATCGAGTGGGTCATTTGGTGCCTGATTGCCGCACCAGAGCTAGACAACGTCTCTCTCAGAACCAATTGCAGCAGGGGGAACGTTAAGCGCTGTCCCTACTAGTGGCCTAATCTATGTAGAACTTGCATTACATGGATTAAGCGCCCTCGCATTACTGGACACAGGAGCTAGTAGGTCGATGGTAAGACGCAAGGAATTCTTAAAATTGTGCAACAAAACGGGCCGTGCACCCATCCACACAAAAGCAGTGGAGCTAGTGGGGGTGACGGGCCATGAACTAACTGTATTAGGCAGTACTGACATAGCCATAGACAATTTAGGTAGTGTCACGTTCATAGTAGTTGATAACATTGGACATCCCATCATACTGGGCCGGGATGTACTCAGGGCTGATGGGGCCATCATTGATTACAAGGAGGGTATTCTCGATTGGCGAGGCCAGAAGCTACCGCTGCTGCCACAGCGGGCACCACTCATCGTCGCCTCCCTGGGAGATCGCCCCCCTGTAATGCAATCAACGGACATTGAGAGATGTGTTAAGGCTCACGAGCACCTATTCTCTGCCAGAGGCCAGAACTTAGGAAGTCATCCTGAACTGATGGTCCGCATTGAAACGGAAGGATGCCCGATCAAGCGACAACCATACAGGATACCCTTGGCTAAACGGGAAGCCCTCGACAAGCAACTCGATGACCTTTTGGAACAAAAAGTCATAGTCCCATCGGCATCACCATGGGCATCACCAGTGGTATTAGTGGCCAAAAAGGACCCAGGGGCTCCCTTAAGGTTCACGGTGGACTACACTGCCCTCAACAAACAGACAAAGAAGGACTCATACCCGATCCCCCTCATAAGGGACATCTTTGATCAGCTACATGGAGCAACTATCTTTTCAACACTGGACCTTAAATCAGGATTCCACCAAATACCCCTCCATCCTGCTGATCAAGAGAAAACAGCCTTTGTCTACCACAGGGGACTTTATCACTGGACGCGAATGCCCATGGGTCTCACCAACAGTTCGCAGCAGTTTCAGAGAGCCATGGAGGTAGTACTCAAAGGACTAATCGGCAAAACCTCTTTATTGTACAAAGATGATATTATTATCTATAGCAAGACCATGGATGAACACATCAAACACTTAGAAGAGGTATTTGCACGCTTTGATCACTACAACCTCAGGCTGATCCCAGCGAAATGCGTTTTTGGCTTGAAACAAGTGAAGCTGCTAGGCTACATAGTCAGCGCCCAAGGCCTCTCAGCAGACCCGGACAAAGTCGCAGCCATAAAACAAATGCAGCCGCCACAAAACGTCTCAGAGACCCGCAGCTTTCTTGGCGTTACGTCATACTACAGATCCTGCATCAAGGACTACGCCCGCATCTCGGAGCCACTCGTTTCACTGATCAGAAAGAACGCTCGATTCGACTGGAATCAGGAACGTCAAACATCATTAGATCGGCTCAAAGATGAACTCACCAGCGACAACGTAATGGCTCACCCACAGACAGACAAACCATATTTACTCTACACAGATGCGTGTCAATACACAATTGGAGCCATATTATGTCAACTAGATGACCAAGGGATCGAAAGACCTATCGTCTATCCGTCAAAACAGCTGTCAGATACTCAGCGACGTTGGGCCACAATCGAACGTGAAGCTTATGGAGTGGTATTCGCTTTAAAATCTCTTAGGCCGTACCTGCTTGGCAGCGAATTCAGGACATTTTGTGACCACAAGCCATCAAAATCTTTATTTACAAAGGATTTTAATAATACCAAGATCCAAAGATGGGCAGTCCTCCTCGCAGAGTACGGTTGCAAGATCGAATACCACAAAGGCAAACTCAACGTTCGCGCTGACATGCTGTCACGCATCAGACAGACAGAGACCATTGGCATGTTTGACACATCATACTGGCAGCTGGGTGACAAAATACCGGACGTGGAGACAGACCAAGAAGATCAACCACCACAAGTCCTGGACCTGGCAGCACTACCAGAACAGCAGAAAGCCATGTCAGAGTGGACGGAGCACAGAGATGAGCAGAGCGATTACGACATTGTCAATGGCCTCCTGTACTCAACCAGACGTCCATACAAGCAGGCCCCACTGTACCACAGGCTGGTAGTACCACCAGAACAGCGCCAGAAACTCATTGAGACTGCCCACCTGGAGGTAGGCCACATGTCGACTCTGAAAACACTCAGGAAGCTCCAAGAGGCCTTCGCGTGGCCCATGATGGCAAGAGATGTCAACACATTTATCAAGTCTTGTATCACATGCATTGCCCACAGCAGAAAGACAAAGAAAGCACCCATGGGAGAAATGCCTATCTTGAATCAGCCAATCCAGTTGGTGGCAGCCGACTTGATAGGCCCACTGGTTAGAACAGCTGAAGGGAACCAATACATCTTAACCATCTTGGATCATGCAACAGGGTGGGCAGAAGTGTTCCCTATAGCAAACAAGACCAGTTATGACGTCTGGAAGCAGTTCACCAGACATTACTTCCCAAGACATGGCTACATGGACGTTTTACTAACAGATAACGGCCTGGAGTTCTGTGCCACAGCCCTCAACCAATATCTCAAGGATCTGGGCATCAAACACCGCACGACCACGGCCTATAATCCCCAAGCCAACGGAAAATGTGAACGTTTCAATGGGACGCTCAAACACATGATCACGAAGCTCATTAACAACGCACGTGGCTCATGGGAAGACAGACTACCAGCAGCCATAATGGCCTATAATAACAGTGTCTCAGACGTCACTAATAACACGCCATATTTCTTGCTGTATGGCAGAAGAGCACGCCTACCCCTCTCACGCCTCATACCAGAGCAGCCAATCGAGGACACCAGACTCCAAGACGTAGCAGACGCCCTGCGAGAAGTGGCCCAATTGACCAAGAAAGCCCGACATTACAACAGGGAACGTTTGGCCAAACAGGCTAACACAGGGACTGTAAACGTTGGGGATTGGATCGTGATCAAAGTCAACGAGGGCCTCAGTCTGACTTCGAAATGGGACCCGCAATGGCTTGTCACCAAAGTCAGGGGCTAAAGTCATTTGCCAAGTCATTTGGGCTACTCATCAGCAGACTGGCAAGCAGCGCACTGTAAACATCAACAAGGTCAAGGTCGTTGACCCCAACCTAGCATGGGACGAACTTGACCCCAGACCAAAGGGGACTTTAAAAGGGCCAGGACGTACCTCCCTCGCTCAGCCAAACAGCCCCAAGTGAAACGCTCGCTACCACGGGAATTAATACCTGACAGGGAACAGCAGAAGAGACAGAGAATAGAGACAATCTCCTTCTTAAAGTCATACATTGCCTCAATCTCGACTGCACCAGCTCACTCAGCAGCTACCAACCATGCGCTGGCATAGCGTCCTAGCCACCATGGTCACACTGACTTGTGCAGCATCCACAGGAGAAAATGCACAGAGGCCCACAGATATCACGCACATGCCTGACGGCGTCATAATCACGGGACCAGAACCATTACGCAAAATCATTGCTACATGGGTTATCTATGTGACTTTGGAGCTGCCATTTTACCCTGTGGACCTAGCCAAGCAGGGTGTTGGACATCATGAACACGATTGAAAACCTCGGCAAACAAGGCCTCAACATGGATCTCCACACTCAACGTCTTAAGCATCAGCATATAGTTGCTCAGCTCAGGAGAACGCCGGCTTCCAGAGTAAAGAGAGGCCTGCTCGACATAGGGGGTTCCATATTGAACACCCTATTTGGTGTTGCAACTTCTGCACAGGTCAATCGCCTCACACAGGCATTGAAGGAGACCAACAGTCAGCACAATGACATCTCCCACGCCTACAGCCAGATGGTAACAGTGCTTAATCAGACCAGATCGTATGTAAGAAGATTAGCGACGAAACAAGAAGTGATCGCACAACACGTGACACAGCTGAACGCAGCTGTCAACCAGATCGCCACAGAAGTCGACAGCCAAGCAGAGCGTATTGCAACCATAGAAGTCATCACTAACCTTGATCGTTACATAGACATTCTCTTACTGGCCACATCGCAATATCATGAACAATTGGCCCTATTCAAACGTCATCAAGCACAGCTTGCACTGAC
This sequence comes from Platynereis dumerilii, assembly GCA_026936325.1. NCBI lineage: Eukaryota > Metazoa > Annelida > Polychaeta > Phyllodocida > Nereididae > Platynereis > Platynereis dumerilii. The sequence goes on along the minus strand of JAPTHN010000002.1, from coordinate 36,456,414 downwards.
TAAACTGACGAGAGACTTGTTGCTAGAGATCGTACTCAAAGATGTCCTCAGACAGGCCAGCACAAAGCATCACGTGGTAAGTGAATTGTCTTGGTATTATATGTACATCGCTGTGGCTCCTCTGAAACAACAAATGCATAACATGATTTACACTGTAGAAATTCCTCTGATAGAAACACGTCCCTACTCCTTATATCATTTGCATGCCTTCCCCACTCCTGTCAACAACTCTAAATTATTAGTCACTGTGAAAGTGGGACAGGCCTATGCAGTTGACACGGTCTCAGACTCAATTTTTCAGCCGTTGGTCAGCGCTGGCGCTCACCCGGCCGCGTGTTTTGCAACTATTGAGCATAACCAAGAGGCCATGTCATGTGCAAGAGGCCTCATCACCAATCGCAAAGCACTCATAAAGACATGTAAAGCTAACATTGACAAGTCGGATGGACAACCCATAGTTAAGCCCATAGATGTAAACCAGTATGCTGTCACCTCCTGGGGACAGACATTGACCATCAGATGTCCATCAAGGCCAGCAGTCTACCATGACTTGTCAGTGGGCACCTATAATGTCACATGTAATCAACCATGTTTAATCACAGGCCCAGGCTGGTCAATCACATGCATCGATTGCCTCTACCTTACCAAAACTTTGGCACCCTCGGCCATAACTGTCATGTCAAACTTTAACTTTTCACATTCTATTAATGCTAAATTACTCAGCTCGGCCATGCCCATGCTGGACTCAAGTGACGTCGGCCTGCCATCTCTAGAAGCAGACATTGCCTACATGCTAAATCCAGTCAAGTCCACACCAGTAGTGACGACTACGTGGACCAATGTTTGGATCAACACAGCATTGATCGCATGCCTATGGATCCTATCAGGCGTCATATGCCTCAAAGGCAAACATGTCATAACAAAGCTCAGGCGCAAACTGGCAGGCCAGACAATAGTCCCCACACTCGCACCTGTTAGTGATCAAGATAATGACTCAAACGAGCAGGCACTAGCCATAGAGGCCGCCTATCAACATCCAATCACGCGTGCATTGCCCCCAGTTGACAATCAACCACGAATATGGCCAATCATCCCCAGTTTTGCACAATGCATGCCGCAAGCAAATTGTTACTAACAGCCGCAATCTCAACCACAGAGGAAGCCCAGTGACCAATGCATTATTACCAAGCCTTTCACCCACAGATGCATGGCAAAGGCCATCAAACTTTATGCATGTAGTATAATGAAATTGTTTTAAAGAATTGAATGTCACGGTAAAACAAATTGTAACTTGAATGTCATTGTTTAGTATATTATAGTTTAGATTGCCCATTACCAATGTAGCACCGGGGTAGATTAGTAACAGGGAATGGACACAGCTACCACCTGGAGCCTGATGTTGTTTACCTGGGTACTTAGCCATCTAGCCCTATAACTTAGTAAACAAAAATAATAGTGCCTCTCCTAAAGAGGCCCAACAATGTTCAATCAAGAGAGGACTTAACCAGTGACAATACCACAGGTAACATGATAAACAGAATGGGAGCAGGAGAATAGCACCTGCTTAAGCCATCTTTGCTCAGGCAGTGTCTGGGGTGCTTATCATGCCACCAGGTGGTGAACCTTATCATACACTCAATTATTATGTGAATCATTAGCCTAACTTTACTCACTACACAACAAACAAACGTGTCTTGCTTGGTCAAGCAACACACTACCCTGGGGGGGTACCAATGTAAACTAGAACCATCATTCACATCATAATTATCATATCTACTCATATCTTGCTCATCTAGATCATCTCACAAAGATGAGCATACCCAGGGCATTGTCACTGCCTTAAGCCTACTCACACAAAGCCCCACAGATTGCCTGTCATTTATTCCAAGCCTTAACTATAAGCAGCTTGTACATTGTATAACCATTTATTGATGTTGGGGTCTTAACTTAAACCCAAGGGGAGGGACATTGTACTAGGGGAAGGGAATTGTTTGTGGACAGGCTCAGCTATCTGACACTAGCAGATGGCCTATGTATAGCCACACAAAGGAGTAGATTGCATAGGGAATTAGTGATTGCATCCAGCACACCTGTGGGTGACTGGACTGCCTTTTATCTGTAGTTGGTCAATAGGACCATTGAATTGAGCATCTATAGAAATGCTCCTCTCAGGAATGTCTGAGCAAGGTGCAAATTGACCAGCTAGGGCAATTTCCACGTTAATTGTAGATTGGCAATCTGTGGGCAAACACCCCCAATACCTGAACAAAGACTGTGTTTTTTGCATAACTGCTGAGTTGAATGGCAACCCACACATAAGGGTCAACTATTGACCCTCCTTAACTAAAGGGGTACTGGATAATTGGTTGGACCACCCTGCAGACTGTAACCTGCCCATAGAGCAGGAGGGGGGCAGGTGTGGCCACCATCTTGATTGTTGAAATGCATGACTGAACTTGGGTGCCAGAAAAGTGCACAATAAACAGAACTGTTTTGAAGATTGATTGAACAACACATATGCCTTGGAGTTCTTACTTTATATCTGATTGGAATTAACAGAGTCAGGAATTAGCCTGGCCTTATATATTACTTGAAACATAATTATTGGGAAACATATATATAAGCCAGAAGCATAGTGTTAAGTAAAACACCTAATTCTATAACCTGATCACAGATAATCAAATCTCTTTTGTTCTAATACTAAAAAAATTATTTATAATTTACACGTGAAGTGAAAGACATTTTTCAGCCATAAAACGGGGGGGGGGGAAATATCAGCACTTACATAATGACTACCCTCAACAGTATGCCGACAGGAGGCCCAAGCTAAAACTGGTCATAACTTGAAACAAATTTCATATATCCATCATTCCTTTGCAGTTACTATTTTCAGTATATGTCATTGTTTGGTCAGATCTGTTGTTTTAATGACAATTAAAAAAAGCAAGGTAATAATTTGGAAAATATCTTGTTGTGGAAGAGTGTAAGACATGTGTTATTCCCAGGGAATTGTTTAAGATATAGAAAGAAATATTAATAGAAAAATAAGTTCAATAACTGTAAATGACATGTAAAAGAAGATACAGATAAGATGTACATGGATAGACAAACAGTCTAAATCTCTGGCCTGTTATATGGGAAGATTCTTTTTACAGTGTTTTGAGGTCTACAATTTTCTGTGAGAAATATTGGCTTATTTCTGACATAATAATGGTATTTCTAGGAAGTAAAGAAAGCAAAATGAAAATGCTGCTATCTTGATAGACACACTGTCATTGGCCACCAGAATAATTCAAAACTGCAGTAGATGCCCAATCTGAGTGCCTTCAGCTAAAATGAACATCTGAAGTGGATTCCACCTGAGGATTTCCCTATTTACTGCCTTGATTGCGGTAATAATATTATGTGGCTCATGGCTTCAATTTAAGGAATAATTGCTAACCTGCGCAGAATTTTCAAACATGTAAAGCAATTACAGATTCCATTGTCATGTTAAATGCTTTACCGCTCACAGCTATCATTCAAATAATCCTGCGACTGAGTTCTATTTCATCATTGTTCAGAAGTTAATTTGGCTCTAAAGCTCTGCTTCAGGTACTGAAGTGTTAAGCCTGTATATATCACAACTGCAATTATAAATACCATGCTCAGATTATCAACTATACAGTGGTCTCTCCACTTAAGAATGCCCTTCTCTAGTCACGAAGAAGTCTTTTGTGGGGTTACTTTCTCATGTAAAATTCCAATGTTGATACGTGTACTACTTTTTACAATGTGAAGGCAGCCACATAGTCCAAGTTGGTATTCTAGTGGGAGTCCCAATACATGGATATCTGGTAATTCAATAGTGTGGTTTTCCCTACTCTTCAAAAGCAGCTCCAAACATATGTTCTTTTAAAAGATTTTTAGTAGGATTTCGCTCAGATAGAAAACTGAGAAAAGAAAGCGTAATGGCTGATGTGAGGATTTTAGGGATATTTCTGGGTATTGTGAGACTTACAGATAAATGACCAAGATACTGGTGGACAAGTAGAAGGCTCAATTAAAGTATGTTGAGAACTTCAATAAAAAGAGCCTTGAAAGAAACTTTAACATGATACATAGAAAGCCCCAACCATTTAAAGCCTGGAAAATGTCATTGCAAGTGAAGGTATTAGATGGTAGTTCCTGCTGTGTCCATTCAATTTTTCATTAAAAGAACCGAAGGAATGAAAACTATACAGCGTAAGTCTGGTCACAATCCACTTTTATTATCGCTTGTTTTATCTTGTTGCTACTGTCACGCCTGGATTATCTATTAGGCTGAGTACTAGTGAGTAGGCTATAGCATAGGGGCTCAAATCTAAAAGGGGAACCTAAAATTGGGTGATAAAAATATTAAATTTGTTTAAATTTGACCAAAGTCAAGAATTAGTTGAAAAAAAGAAAGACAAGTAGTGCCCAATTGCATATATTAGGATCCCTAAATTGCTAGTATTACAGTTTATTAACAGTTAACAGTTCATTATGTCTCACTGCCAAAAAATATGGTACAGCTCATCAGCACTTACAACAATCATTACAATAAATTTAAAAAATGCAAGAAATTGAATAATCTAGTCTTTGCATCATTATTGAAAAATCAGGAAATTTTCAAACCTTAAAAATTTTTAGGTCACTTAGACACAGAATACATGCCAAGGAGTTACCTTGTCATTGTGAAAAAATTCTCAGATTCACTAATATATTTTATATAATATTTATAATGTTTATTTCTTACATGTATATAGCGCATATCCTAAAAATCATGCTCATAGTGCTTCATATATGCACATTCACCTTAAAACAATATTTTTGTGTTTCTACTTTGTTTGTAAATAATTGCTCTTATTTTTTTTTGTTTCTGGGATTCAGACTTTTTCTGTTCAGCCTTCTCCAGGAACATTCTCACCCTTCGACGCCCTTCAGTTCTGAGTCTCAGCGTTTATGCTCGCATTGGCAAGCTCACTTCAAATTAATATTATCTCTATCAAATGTTTATATAACAGAATATTTCAATTCAAATATATATAAATGAACAGCTACCATTTTACTGACATCAGTCTGACAAGTGAGTGGAAACGAAGGCTGGGTAATGCAAAGAAATGGAAGTACACGGAAGGGCTGGGGCTTACAAGTGCAACTGCTTGGAAATTATTTATGAAAGAAAAAGATACTACTGTAAAATGTGGTTACCTTGGCCGTTTCGCAGCACCAAATTTGATGACCCAAGTACTACAGAAGGGCCAAAGTAACTTGTTTTACAGTACTGTTTTCTTTTTGTGAATCTGTTGTGACAATCCCTGTGACTGTTGTAGATGAAATGCTTTTTTGAACCCAAATACTGCAAAGAAATTCTCGAGGCTATTGTTTTGACATTTCCATAAACCCAAATTGTGTAGTAGAGAAAAATTATGAAAAAGCAAGCAATGCATTTTATGGTGAAGGTAACTTACCCTATGGGGAAAGTTCCAGGAAATTACATTAGGAAAAGCCTCGTTTATCATATTCCTTTTACTTATTAGAACCTCATACAAAGCCATGAATGGTGTTTACTCGAAGTCTTCCTATATGATATCCTGGTTCTCCGTAAAAGGAAACAAACATTGTATTTAAGGCAAACTTGCTTTACTTACATGTAGCTTCATCAATACTTAGAGAAAGCTATTTGAATATGTCCAACACAGTGGTTACCAAAATTTGGTATGATTTAACTACTGTTAGTGCAGTGCAACGTTCCTAGATGAGCATATCGTCGTCATTTACTTAATTGGAATAAGTTGCGCAACAATTTCATGAGACAAGTCTGTGCAGTTGTGGGCTGCAGCACTTGGTGCTAGCAAGGTGGTGATGCAATGAACCTGAAAGGCCCCATCAGAGAAAGTGCAGTGAAAGTAGTGGTCTAGTGGTGGGGTCACTGATTGGCTTACTTATAGTTCACTGGTTTGTCCTCTTGCAATAACTACGGATCAGACCACTCAGACCAGATGGCAAATTTTAGATAGAGCATCCTTTTAAGCGTGGGTGTCAGGGCAGGCAGAGCCTGGCTGGAGTCTGGAACTGCAGCTAGGTGAGGCTGCACTGTAAAACTACTTATGTCTCTTCAACAACAGCAGCTGTTGTGCAAACATAAAATTGTCAAAAAATCTTGTTTTTATGGCAGCATGTCTATTCGTGATATAAGCTTGAAGGTAATGTTAATGTCTAAATGAAGCAACATAAAACATTTCTTTTGTTTTATATCAATTAAGAATTGATAATTTCCTTTCATTATAACCTAACCGCTGTAAAAGTGATCCTGCTGGTCTTGCAGTGTGAAAGAAACTGGGTTTAAGGACCTGTTAGGACATATAGATTAAGAAATGGTCAAACGCAAGACATGTCGGAACTACCACGCAATTTTTCGTCTTATAGCCAAACCACACAATGGCCCATGTCCAAGTTTCCTGTTGCATATGTGTCCTTTAATTCCGGCTGTGGCGAAAGGGTCATAGCCCACATAATCAGCCTAGGTCAGGATATTGCATTCTTAAACTAGCATACAGATGAATACTGCAATGTGCACAGCAGTATAACAGAAGTGACTTTTTGTGTATTGCATCAACAATAATACTTTAGTATTTTTATAATAGACATCTGTTGCAATTACTAATGCTAAACTTATAACTCATTTTTGATTCTTAAGTTACTGTAATAGCCATTTTTACAATCTAGAACTGTTGGTCATATCCACTTCTAAAAGTTTGTGCAATGTTTTTGCATTGGGGCACCAGAACTCCTTATTGCAAAAACAAAGTCTTCATTCTTAATGTATTGTCGTACAAAATCTACAAAGATGGAGATCTTCAGTGATAACACTGCTGTGAACTATGTTTAAATACATACAGGTGAAATTTCAACATTAAAGTTGAAAATCCTTGTTGAATCTTACAGCCAAAAATTGGCACTGTTTTGGGAAAAATATGAAAAAAAGATAAATCTTACCTACTATTTTGATTTGAAATTGCTCTTTATGTCTTACTGAAGAGAGTAGATTTTTAATTGGGTTGATCTCATGGATATAAATCCATTGTAACTTTATTTAAAACTCACTGAAAAAGGATGAAGGTTTGAAGGTTTTTTAGGGCCAAGTTAATTATGTTCTAAATCAATCTTCCAAAATTTGGCAGAGGTTCTTTTTTTGGTGATAGCACAATCTGAAAGGTATGCAATCAAATTGCTGGATGAAGTTTTTTTTTTTTTGCAGACAACCTACAGTAATAACTTTGTCCCTCCTTTGACCCCCCCCCCACTCTGGGAGTTCTAGCTATACCATTGTTGCTTGGTTCATTTTGGTTTGAAATAGAATCTCCTTTTCAAATCTACTGAAAAAATTTAATAACTTTTGGTCAAATAGATTCAAAAATCAAATATTTATTCAGTGTTGGCCATAGGAAAGATATTGGTACATCTGGCATTCTGTCAAATTTTTCTTACCAACCTTTTCTATTTAGGATACATACTAGCTGAATGAAAATTGTCAATTAACTTATTTCAGAAATTTCACTTTTCTGAAAATATCATGCCTGTTGGAGGTGTTTAAGCTACCTCCCTGTTACTGTATGTGTAGGAAAGTGCACACCGCTGCTCTGTTTGAAGCGCCTCATACATGTATAGAAATGGTAAGATAAGTGAGAACTAACTTCTCCAAGATATCTACCAGTTGGAAATATAGGCCAACAGAGAGAAGACGTTTTCAGCTAGTATTTAGGATCTTAGGAGAATTAATTTGTTTTCTGCAGATGAAGAAGCCTTTACTCTAATTCCTGTTCATGTTACAAGAAAACTGCCAATTGCAACTTTAAAGAACCAGAGGAATGATTCCTTAAGACGATGTATAAAGAGAATATTGGCAAGGAATCTGTTTAGTGTAACGATACAAAATCAAGCCACATCTCCGCCTTATATGAATGTTAATAGGCAGTTTATTTGATCTATGCTACATGAGCTACACCTTCCTGGTGTCACTAAGTAACCTGAAAACACTTTTATAACTGTTACAAGTATTAGATATATATATATTTCTTACAGAGTGGATATCCTGGATCCATTTTCAGTTACATGTATTCCAACTCCCTATTCTGACTCCTGAATTCCCATGTGGTGAATGGATCGTGCTCTTACACAATGCAAGACAGGTTGATTGAACCATTGTCCCACCTAACAGGTGGGTAACATATGCCATATTAAATTTAAATCCAATGTAACTCTTGTAGGCAAACATTACATGAATCTGTATTGTTTTTTTATTCAAACATACTAAAAACTAATCATAATGAAAGAGGTGTATTTTGTACTCTCTTAAATTGCCATGTGGCATACTAATCTGTTTACATCCTCCAAAAACAGTATTCCTTTTTTTTTTAATGTAGGTTGCTTTTTTTTTTAGTTGCTGGTGATTCATAGTAAACCTTTAATAAATACTCCTGCAACCCACTGTACATGGTGCAATGCAACCCATTCTACATATCCGATGTGGTTTCCCACCAATCTCAACAGCGGTAATTTACAGAATAAGATTCCATCTTGAATGATTAACGATGCCAACTGGAAATATGATCAATTTCATAAATTGCAAATGTGACAAGCTGACAAATCAGAATAATTGGAATGACACATTACTCATATGTCAAACCAAATTGATTTAATTCTTGAATTTAGATACAATCTAGTTTATTTACGAAATATTATTTTAATTATTTGTCATCTGAAGGTGATTCATCTACCTGTGATACAACTTTGTGAATTTGGATATTTTCTTCAAATTTTAATAATCTACACAAAAGGGTGTCTGATCAAGTATTCTTTTTGAGAGATTGAATAGAATAAAAAATTAAGAAAAACCATTAGCAGATACAGAAGGGGGGTTTAGTGGATTCAAGCTCACCTCCGCCCCCTGGGCCTATAGATTTTAAAGAAAAAGTTTAAAACCACAATATTTTTAGTACATTTAAATAAGCAAACATTTTTTGACATGAATAGTTGACAAAATGTTGGAATGCTAATGATTGAAGCAAAATATTTTGAAACCTTCCTACTTTTAAGGCCACATGCAGATTTTACATAATTTTATCAGACACCAATATCTTTTAATGTGGGAAAAACTCAATTTTGCCTCAAAGCAACTTAATGAAATCGAAGATTTCCATGCCCCCCATTCTATGATTATGTGAAAATTATACAATTTTGGGTCCTGACATTTTCAGAACACAGTGTAATATTTGACCTGCGTTATTTCATCAGGCACACTGTATTTGGGTTTACAATCAAGTTTGTTGTTCTCTCATTAAATTTGGCTGGTCTAATCATATGCAGCAAACTGAAATTTCCTTTGCACAATATGGGTATATGCATGCATAATCATAGTAAAGGCTATCGTGATCCCTGGGTGCTGAAGGATTTTATTATCAAATGTCTTTTCATATTTTTTAATAATTGAAGGTCTAGTTGCTACAGGCTCACTCAAATGAAATTTAGATTTCATGTGTTGTAATGAAAACTGTATGCCCTGCGTGTTGCACAAGTTAGGAATTTTCGTTGTGTGATTTCGATAGAATTATTGCCCTGTTTATGTAAATAATTATCCCAATCCATAGAGTTTTGCCAAATCAATACTTGAACATCTCAAGATAATTAACTTTGATCATTATGAATTAATAAAAACAATAAAATAAAAACTTTGATCATTACACAGCATGTGTTTCTTTCTTCTCAAGATGTTTCTATATCAACTCTTGATTGCTTCCAATGTGAATGCATGCCAACATATTGTCAAAACCATATTAATTATGAACATGCTGCATGTGGCTTGTTGCAGAAAAAAACAACACTTTTTACAAAAAGCATCAATTTCTTCTTCCCTTACTTCTGAAGGAAGGGCTGCCAATACACCTTTGAAGAATTGATCAAAATAGCTGAATAACCGAATTACCACTAAACTTGTATCAATGATATTTCAACACAGAACTGTCTGACCGAGAATCAGTTCTCAGTGAAGTGTTCTTAACATTGTTTTTGAGCATTGCGTCCTTTTTCAGAAAACAGAATCCGAATAACGTTTATTGCTTTGTGGAAGCTGCTTACTGCTTTTTAGTAATAAAACTCACATGTGAATTTTGGTAGATGTAACACAACTATTTCCTAGCTAATTGTATGAGTTAGGCTTAGGTGTCACATGGCAATTTCCGTAATGATCTCAACAGGAAGTTCCTGCATTACATTCATTTTAGGTGGTAACAAATAACTGTTAAACATGACACCTTAAAGACAAGCTTTATTACTAATTTGGCCCAAGGTCATGAAAAAATTAGGCGTTACACTTTCCATTACTCTCAAGCCTCCTGCTACTTCATGCAATATGCGGTTCCAAAACAGACAGTCTTCGTAGTCTGGCCGGATAGGGGAGTTCACTTAGGCCAATGACCGGGCGAGTTTCAAACCGTTGGACCAGTTGAATCTTCTTTATGTCCCCAAGGAGGAGGTATGGGCTCCAGACCGCTTGTCCATATTCGACTGTTGATCTTATAAGGACTTTAAATGGCTTGATGAATACTGCGCTGCTTAAATGGTGAAAAGTCCGTCTGATGATCCCCATGTTTCTGTTAGCCTTTTTGACAGTGCTGTTGATATGAGTAAAGAACCGGAGTTTATTATCAATGGTTTTTCCCAGATCATATACTGAATAGAGAAGGAAAAACATTTCTTGGAAATTCAAAAACTAGTATGAAAGATTTTTGCCTCAATTGAAATAAAACGAGTAAGGCAAGAAGCTGAGTTTTCTTGATGCTTATTGCAAATACATTTTTGTATTAGGTCCGGAGATGCTTATACGGGAAGCTTCATTGGAATTCCTTTTGATATCATTTTAAATTGGCTGAGATTATTGTAAATTGCAGTCGTCAAGTACCAGAGCCTGGAATCATGCCTCAGGACCACCTCATTTCAATACCATTGATTGTCTTCTTCAGCATAGCAGTCCAAGTCTGGCTTTTGTGAGATAGACCTTTAGGTATTTTATATTGTAAAAATGGGGTGACTTTGAATATACTGAGTTAATTCAAATATTTTACTAAATCAGATTGTTATTTGAGAATGCTGAGCTGAACGGGAAGTTTGACTGGCCAACAAAGTTTTAAAAAAAATCCTTTTACATCTCTTTTAATATTGATATTGATACTGCTCACATTTAGAAAGTTTTTAAAGTCACCATACCAGGGTCCATCTGTTCAAACTGCCCACCTTAGGTATCATTACAAGAAGATGTTCCTCAAATATTACGTGACCTAATATGATTAGAAAATAAAAGACCCGTTTTCCAAATTCAAATTTCAGTTGATAACATACTGTCAATAATTTTATCACACAGCTAGTGACACAGGTTCTTCAAACAGCATTTATGGAGTCTTAGTTTCAAAAAGCTGTAACATATGAACAATAGATTTACCAAAACATTTTATTTCAAGCAGATGAAAACCAAAACTTATTCTGACATACACTGCCACAGCAATAGCAAAGCATTTTTTATGGATTTTTTACTGGGAGACCGACAAAACTGTATAACTATGATAAACAACATCCATTGGTGATAAGATATAATTGTGTAACGACAACAGTGCAAAAGGGACTTAGTAGGCCTACCTTTGAGCTGACTGCTATTTTACGATTCAACCAAAGTAAGTCGATAAATTATGAAAATTGGAATCAGAAAAATGATATAAACAGAAATACAATTGTAAAGACAGTGACAAATGTATCTTTTTAATATAGAGAAGAAGCCTCATCTTCAAGAACACTCAAAAATTACAAATTATGACAAACCAAATATGAAATTAATGAGATTCTCTGGATATATTAGTCTCCCAGTGGTACCAATTTGGCATTGTCTGTGGGACCAAATCTGTCCACTGGGATACCATATGGTCTCCCAGCTACTATGTTAAAAAGTTCGCTGAGCAATAGGAATTTCAAGTTGTCATTTTACCACCAGATTTATAAGAGCAACCTCATGAAACAAGATCTACAAGTAAAATGAGGGAATATAATTGCCATAGTTAAAAGGTCAATAGTCTCATCGAAACTCTTGGATTTTCCTTCATTGACATTGACATTTGAAGCAATGTCTCTGACTGAAATTGCTCTATAACCTTGTGGCCTCTCTGAGTAAATGTCAGGTTGGCAGCTGGAAAATTGATCCTTTAATTGATTCTGACTGTGAACAATTTCTTCAGGAATCTTTAAGAGATGTGGAAGTGCTGCTTTCTCGTATCAATGTTGTGTGTTCGGCATCAATGTTTTCTTTTTATTCTCTCAAGAGTCAAACAGTTGAACATTATAAGACAAGATCTTGTTAATTTCAGGGTTCCCAAACTAAAAAAAGGACGGTCAGTCATCATTTCTACACAAGGGATCACAGACTAGGATTGATATACCTGCTGTGATTCGTAGCCCCTCTGGTCTTTGTCATAAGCAAAATCATTTTTATAATTTTCTAAATGGCAGTTTAATTTGATTCTAACTTCATGCTTACTGATAGCAATCAAATGCATTGAGGTTGTGCGCTTTGTCTGTACATGAAACTTACCATTGAACATTCTGATTGGAGTTCACATGCCACTTGCTTAGGTCTACTGGATTTATTTGTTTGTGAAATTGATTTTCATTGACTTGGCACACCCAACCATAAACATATTCAGAATGTTCTCCGCACAATGCCTTCTATAATCCTCATTTGAAACAGCAAACCAGAGATCCTATTAATTTTATTATCAATGTGAGCTGTTCCTGGAAGTATCTCAAGTGATGGTTATTTCTCCCAGTTCCAGGTACATTTAAGACTTTAAATAGTGGGCTACATCATGTCTTCATAATGAATATTTCTGAGGTGACCTTGACCATGTATTATATGTGCCAATGCTCCATTAAGTCAAATTAAGGAAATGCTCAGGACATAATGCAGCTCAGCAATTACAGTGTACATGTGTCCATACAAAGGTGCATGTAGTTCCATTCCTGTTGCAATTTCCTGCAGGTAATCAGAGGTATATTTTTGGAATTATTTGAACTGCTGTAATGAGAAACTGTAATAAATAATTCATGCCATGCACAATGTAATGCACAAATAATGAAGTCCCAGTCTACAAGTCCATGTATGGACTTCATTGGAGAAAAATCTTGATTTCCCCTGGAAAATGAGATCAAAAACTGGATTCAAATGCAATCAAATGAGATTACCAATTAGCCTAGTCAGCATACTTCATTAAGTTATTGCTAATGTTGTCACAGCAGGAAATTGCAGATACAATAGCATTGCCGATGGCCATCTTAGCAATTAACATAACATTACAGTTGTTCCATCATTTATAATAGAAAGACAGGACTAGCTGTCTCACCATATATATTACATTTTGTGTTTCATAATTATCCGCTTGATTGTCGTTGGCAGACAAAAAAAAGGTTAGGACATTTTAACTGAATCTTACACAAAATTCGTAAGACCTCTTCGCAATCTTAGCTAACCAAACAGCCCCTTTGGTTCCAATACTACATGTACAATAAGTATCTTGTATGATTTACATGTGAAGTAAAAGACATTGTGAAGACTACATTGTAGGTTTTCTGTTAAAATGTGCTGAAAGATCTCAGTACTTACATAATGCTTTTTTTAAATTTTAACGCAAATTCTGAAAATTCCAGTAGATTGTATGAAGAATTAAAGGACAGTAAACAAGCAGTTTTAGTAGCCGAACAAAAGTCTGAAATAAATCAAAGGTTAAATGCAGTTCTAAGTTTGCTACAGGCATTTTAATTACCATGGGATCCTGTCATCCAGCCCTGACTGTGTGAATGCAATGCACACAGACATTTGCAACGTACTATCTTGAAATCTGTGATATTCTGGTTCAAAATAAGTGCGTAACGTACACCGATCAGACAAGGTAAAAATACTATGCAGGAAGTTGTCCAGAACCCCCGGATCACATGGCTTTAAAAAAGTTTTCCATATCAGTTGTTTCTTATTTCATTGTCAAACAACACCTCAATGAAAGTTTTCAAACAGCAGACTTGCAAACTGACTGCCAGTTTTTTAAGGGGCAGTGACCTTATAATTTGCAGGATAAAACTTATTTCACAGGAATTTCTAATGGACATTATACAAGATATAGACAACCAATATTAATCATCCTGTACAAGAATCTTCCTCCTGTAAACTGAAAAGAATCATATTTGGGTTTTCATAATTATGAAACTATATATATGTATCATCATTTAAGATATGCTTTCAACATCTGCCAATTTTAACTATTGAATATTGACTAGCAAAATGAAGGAAACAGGAGACTAAATATAACAACCAACCTTCCCTGGTATGATATTCTTAAATTGCATGCTTCATGACAGGTCAAAATATTAGATTCTCAGGCTGAGTGCCTTTGGCTTAAATTAACATTTGAAGTGGATTGGCCTTTAGAATTTCCCTATTTACTGCCTTGATTGAGGCAATATTTAGATGATGACTTACCTTTAAATAATTGCTTACCTTTGCCGAATTTTCAAACATTTAAAGCAATTAAAGTCATTCCATTGTCATGTTAAGTGCTTTGCTGCTCAGACCTAGCATCTCAGTAAGTCTGCAACCAAGATCAATGCTATAACATTTCAGAAGTCAGACTCAAACTGTGTAAGTTAGTTGGTGTTGGGCCTGTATACATGTGTGGATCTTATATCCATGGGGGGAGGGGGTGGTGCCAACAGCTAGAGGCCCAAACTATAAGTGGTCTTAAGATATATTACAAATCTGATATACCTTCATTCCTCTTTAGCTTCTATTCTCAGTACACCATGGGAGTTTATGTTCAGATCAATTGTTTTAGTGGCAATTAAACAAAGCCAGATTGTTGTTATGCAAAAGAGTTCAACATTATAGAACAGATTCACAAAGAGTTCAAACAACACCTCTAAATTTCCAGGGAATTCTTTAAAGTTATAGAAAGCAATATTCATGGAAAAATAGTCTATATTTATATATGACATGTGAAAGAATGTTTAATACAGATGTAAATGTACATGTAAACCCCTGGCCTGTTAAATGAGAAGATTCTTTTTAAAGTTTTGAATGTATATTCTCGATCTCCGTATTCATTAGTGTAATGAATTTGACGAACGTTTTCAAATATTTAGACGACTTCGCATCGTCTTCATCAGTGATTGTGTTGTGGGGCTGAGTCGTCATGTGACTCGCTGAGTAAACGGGGGCGAGCTACCAGGACTGCGACAACACCTACATTGGTGAGACAGGGAGAAATCTGGGTATACGTTTCAAAGAACACACGGCATGAAAAGGCACAAATTCCACAATCAAAGAACACATCGAGAAGACTGGTCATAAATGCTCCATCGACGAGGTTACAATTCTGAAAAAAGAAGATCACTGGTACCGCCGCTAGATCAAGGAAGCCATCCAGATCCAAAGGCATCTCCCTAAACAGAGACAAATGACTAGAGCTTGCCCCCATTTACTCAGAGTTCCTGTCACGTGACTCTCGTGAGTCACGTGACGACTCAGCCAAAAAAACACAATCACTGATGAAGATGATGTGTAGTCGTCGAAATTTTTGAAAACTTTCGTCAAATCTCCTGAAGGTAAATTCATCACTCTTTTTAAAGTGTTCAGAGGTCGTCACATAATTTTTTTTACCTATTTCCGCAAGGAACTTATTCATGATATTAAATAGACTTTTCTTACTAAGAAATAGGCAATAAAGAAAGCAAAGTGAAGGAAAATGCTGCTGTCTTGATAGACACGCTGTCATCGACAACCGGAATAATTAAAAACTTCTGTAGATGCCCAATCTGCGTCCTTTAGCTTAAATGAACATTAGAAGCGGATTCCACTTAAGAATTCCCTATTTTCTGCCTTGATTGCTTTAATATTTGGCTCATGGCTTCAATTTAAGGAATAATTACTAAGGTGCGCAGATTTATCAGACATGTAAAGCAATTAAAGTGGTGCCATTGTCATGTTAAGTGCTTCACCGCTCACAGCTATCATTCAAATAATCCTTCAACAAAGTTATATTTCATAATTTTTCAGAAGTAGCAAAAAGAGGGCCTTCCCACTTTGAAAATTGGACTCAGTAACTCATGATAGTTGAAGATGTGTGATGATCATTCTTTACATTAAAACATGTTGGTTAACCAAGACTTTTAAATTTAATGTGTGTGTAAGAAATCAAGTGCATACCCAATTTGCACACAAAATAAAAACAATGATGCCAATTGGTGGAGAAATGTATGTCAGAAATTACGTGAACATGAACATTGGGATTTTTTCACAACATGACAATGTTGCCACAATATCACATGCTGATATCAAATTTTGGCATCACTTCCCAGTGTCCTTTCCTTCTCAATAAAAGGTGGATCTGCTATAAAGAGAAGCGAAGTGCGCAAGAAAACATATTCTGAACTAGACTCAATAACGGATTTAGTGGTGTTGTTTGGACTCTTGTGAATCTGTTCTTATTTTATAGAGAATGAGAAAAACATAAATGTCACCATGTTGTAATTTCAAACTTTGATAGGTCAATTTGTTTTCCTTGATAGGATATCGTTTACCAACTTCATCCAAAGTAGCTTCACACACAACAGGAGTAGTGTTGTGTCACTAATCATATGGAATATATGTGAGCCACTCCCTGACACAGTTATTTTTCTAAGAAAAGTCTGGGCAGGGCCGAGCAGGGCTGGGCATGGCCGGGCAGGTTGCAAGTTTACATATCAATGGGTCATGGGATACTGTTTTATTATAAATAGTCAGGCAGTTTATGACGCATGTCAAATCAAGCAATGATAGACATTATCAGTGAAGGGTATGCCAAACAATTCGTCATTGTATTGACTTTTGTTTTAGTTCATTTTTGTTTTAATTATCTACTTGAAAGACACGTGTATCACTTTTTGATATGCAGTTGTCAATAAAATGTATATATATAAATATCATCTGGTGATTCCCAATCTGCGTCCTTTAGCTTAAATGAACATTAGAAGCGGATTCCACTTAAGAATTCCCTATTTTCTGCCTTGATTGCTTTAATATTTGGCTCATGGCTTCAATTTAAGGAATAATTACTAAGGTGCGCAGATTTATCAGACATGTAAAGCAATTAAAGTGGTGCCATTGTCATGTTAAGTGCTTCACCGCTCACAGCTATCATTCAAATAATCCTTCAACAAAGTTATATTTCATAATTTTTCAGAAGTAGCAAAAAGAGGGCCTTCCCACTTTGAAAATTGGACTCAGTAACTCATGATAGTTGAAGATGTTGGTTAACCAAGACTTTTAAATTTAATGTGTGTGTAAGAAATCAAGTGCATACCCAATTTGCACACAAAATAAAAACAATGATGCCAATTGGTGGAGAAATGTATGTCAGAAATTACGTGAACATGAACATTGGGATTTTTTCACAACATGACAATGTTGCCACAATATCACATGCTGATATCAAATTTTGGCATCACTTCCCAGTGTCCTTTCCTTCTCAATAAAAGGTGGATCTGCTATAAAGAGAAGCGAAGTGCGCAAGAAAACATATTCTGAACTAGACTCAATAACGGATTTAGTGGTGTTGTTTGGACTCTTGTGAATCTGTTCTTATTTTATAGAGAATGAGAAAAACATAAATGTCACCATGTTGTAATTTCAAACTTTGATAGGTCAATTTGTTTTCCTTGATAGGATATCGTTTACCAACTTCATCCAAAGTAGCTTCACACACAACAGGAGTAGTGTTGTGTCACTAATCATATGGAATATATGTGAGCCACTCCCTGACACAGTTATTTTTCTAAGAAAAGTCTGGGCAGGGCCGAGCAGGGCTGGGCATGGCCGGGCAGGTTGCAAGTTTACATATCAATGGGTCATGGGATACTGTTTTATTATAAATAGTCAGGCAGTTTATGACGCATGTCAAATCAAGCAATGATAGACATTATCAGTGAAGGGTATGCCAAACAATTCGTCATTGTATTGACTTTTGTTTTAGTTCATTTTTGTTTTAATTATCTACTTGAAAGACACGTGTATCACTTTTTGATATGCAGTTGTCAATGAAATGTATAGATATAAATATCATCTGGTGACTACAATGTTATCAGTCTATCGGAAATTCATTATTACAGATGTTTCTGAACTCCTATTTTCACCTCAACCAATACACTGCGTATCATTTCCTCTATGCCAAATGACCACATTAAGCATACAATCTTAAATTTTTGGACAAAAAAATATACAACAATATAACAGAAATTGTGATGCGAAATTACAAGCGTTAGATACTTATCATCCATCAAAAGATTCGGCAATTCTGGTGAGAAAAGCCCTAAAATTTACAGCAACAGCCTTATCTCCTAGAAAACTTACCTGATTGATTCTTCACAATGCAGTTTTAAGGAATTGGCCATGCAAATATAGGCACAAGCAGCTTGCAAATTCGTCTCCAAGAAGCAGAGTGAACTTGAAACAAAATCGTTTTCTGTATGAATATTATCGCTTTCACACTCATAGCTACAGTAGCGGACGAAAGTTTAGACCACATAATAATTGTTTCAATATTGGAGCAAAAAGTAGCTGAAAAATTCTTATGGATTCTCCTGCCTGTGTGTCAGGGAAGTTCTGCAATAGAGAATACTTCAACTATTTCTATTACTCATTTGAATGTGTGAGATAAACAAAAATATCAGGGTGGACTAAACTTACAGTCTGATGCTGCTTACATCCACAAAGGCCCTTTATGGTATTGTACATTAGAGGAAAGGTTGGTAAATTATTCAATTTTATTTTGGACAAGTTTGCAGTCATGTTTCATATGCCAAACAGTGTGATGATTACTGACTTTTTTTTCATTTGATTTTTTTTTCATGCACCATATAGCATTCTCAACTTGATATTGTCAAACTCAAACGTCCCTCTTCTGGCTTACCCAAAATTAATAAGGCTGTCCCTCCACCAGGTGGAGGGTGATGAAAGTGATGAACAGTTACAGTCTGGTGATACACATTGTTACCAAAGAGTAATTGACAAATATTTTTGTCCAATTGGGAATAGAAATTGCCAAAGATGCAAGGTCACTCCATTGGACATCGATAACACAGATAAAAAAAAACACGAAAAAAAAATCTCTTTCCTTTGATCCAGCAAAAAAATCAAGTAGTGTGCACCTGCATTTTTTGAAGACATTGAAAGGGCTGGAGTTTGATGTCAAGTAGAGTTCCGATTGTCTGCACAGTGCAAATTGCAATCCTCAAGTATGGGAATGCAGAACTACATTCCGGTTTGTAACCAATTTACCGAGGGCTGCAATTGTTAGCTTGCCTGGCTCCTTGAAATGTTACACAATCCAAATAAAATTGAGAATACACATTGAAATACTCCTAAACAGTCACTTGTGGCTGTCATGTCTCGAGAGCTCATTGGGAAATTGTAGAGGCAGACAGTCAAATAAATATTGATCAAAGATGTTTCAATTTTTATTTTGCATGGCTTTGTCTGCAATAAGTTCATACACAGTTCTTTGTGTATAGTAGATAGCTATCTAATTTAAATGAATTGATTTTATCTCAGACATGTGCCATTGTTTCGATGAAGAAGGAAGCACCCCAAGTGACTCAACTATGGGCAACTGTTCATGCGCACAATTATTTGATTGGATCAAGAATGCCTTTACTACGAACATGTAAATTCTTGCAGAAGGATTTTTTTTTGCTTGATATGATTAGACTAACCAAAATTGATAAGCGAACAACATTCTTGTTTGTACAACCAACATAATACTGACAATTGATTTTTATAGAAATATATAAGTGGAGATTAATTATACAATAATGTTTCTATGCAGAACTTTACTGGTAATTAATGACTGGCAACTGAGGACAGGCACTTAATGATACTTGCCCGAGGTTGACCTTCATAAATCTACAGTAAGGCCCGACAAAAAAATATTATTGTCATTATTGTTATTTTAAAAATATATATAATTATTTTTGGGGGGGTTTTTTTTTTGCCCACCTGCTATAAAAGTAATAATTTCATTGTTGCTCTTCGAAACTGCTTTAACGGTGAAACTGTGCATTAATGGTAGCCACCTGGTGGAAAATGTGACAATCTCATTAATGCCCTGCGAAACTGTATATTAATGATTAACCGGCCTCTGCTGTGAGACTAACTACCGTATTTCCTCGAGTAGAAGCCCGTTCTCAAATAGAAGCCTGTCTCGTTTAGAGGCCGGGGTAGGGGCCCGCGCTAAAATAATAGAAGCCTGGCTCAATTACACGCCGGGTCAGCTACTATAATTGACTTCCTTGCACGCTTCCCAGGTGTTTCTATGCAAGGCTTACTTGCGTGCGTATAACTGCCTACCATTGCATACCCAGATGTTACTTGATTGCTATGATGTTTAAAACAATAAACGCTGGTCTCAAATAGACGCCTGGCTCGTTTAAACACCGGGTCAATTAGGCCCTGTAAAACAATAAACGCCCGGGCTTGTAATCGAGGAAATACGGTATCAGTTAACATTGGGGATTAGAATGTCAAAGGTCTACTCAGTTGCTCTGCAGAATAATAATAATGTACAAATCAGGAATATAGGCTATATTATTCAAGTAATATGTGCCGCACCTGCACAAAAATAATCCACATCAGAGATTATCCTTTTGTACGGAAATTCTTAAAATTTGAAGGTAAAAGCAAAAATGATTTTATATTGACAAACAACAGGTGGATTGATTACCTTCACTTGCCTAATTATTGAAATAATTTTTGTAGATAAGCCTGATTGTATCTAAATTCAAGGATTTAATCAATTTGGAATGATATATGAGTAATATGTTACTTCAATTATTCAGATTTGTCAGCCTGTCACATTTATAATTAATTTAACCGATCATATTTCAGTTTCACGTCGTAAATCATTCAGGACAGAATATTATTCTGTAACTTAGCTGTTTTGGGAGTGGTGGGAAACAACATCGGATATATATTGAAATATATCTGGGTCAATACATATCTATTTTGGTGTAATTCTGCCAGCTATGACAATTTTATCCCCACCGCAAGTGACCATATCAGACATGGAATACATATATAATTTCCATGAAATACTGCGTCCTCAGCAAGAATTACCAAGTACACTTTCTTCAATCTTTACCCAAGTGATACCAAATATGACAAGTGTGCTCCAGGTTTTTTCTGCCTGTGTTCTTGTGCATTGTATTGTTGCACACAACTGGCAGTTACACTGTAAAATTTGAAATTTTTAGTTTGCTCAAATGATTGAGTGAGATGGTTGCATAATTTGTTTGAGCCATGATAGCTTGTCGTTTTGAGTTATGATAATCTTTATGTTGTTATAACTTGCAAACAACAAGCTATCTTGGCTCAAAGGAATTGTGCAACCATCTCATTCAAGCTAACTCAAAATCCAAAATTTACGGTGTAGTGAATATCAGAAAATGATAGATTTTATTGTTTGATTTGTGATGCTCTGATAAGAAATAAGATAAAAGACAACCTAAGTTTAAAAAAAAGGAATATTGTTGTTGGTGATATTTACAGATATAGTACACATAAATCAATTTTACCCCTTTAATCAAATGATACCAAATATGACAAGGGTTCTCCAGGTTTTTTCTGCCTGTGTTCTTGTGTATTGTATTGTTGCACAGAACTGGCAGTTAGTGAATATCAGAAAATGACAGATTTTAATGTTTGATTTGTGATACTCTGATAAGAAATAAGATAAAACACAACCTATATTTTAAAAAAAGAATATAGTTGTTATTTACAGATATAGTACGCATAAATCAATTTCATATGCAGCATGTAGAAGACACCTCTCTCATTTTGGTTTTTTAGCATGTATGAAAACCTATATTTAAAAAAAAAGAAGATAACAAGCTTCAGGTAATATATGTACGCTCTAAGAAATTTTAGACAAAATTTGTTTTTTAGATTCAAAATGGTTTTTTGAAAAACCAAATTTCAATGCAAAAAACCAGCATGGATTTTTTTAAAAATCCATCTTGGTTTTGCATTGAAATTTGGTTTTTCGAAAAACCATTTTGAATCTAAAAAACAAATTTTGTCTAAAATTTTTTAGAGTGTATACCTCCGAGACTCGCATTGGAGGCTTGGACTTAAATTATCTGCGGCTTGTCTTGCACTCTTGTACGGTGTGTCACTGGCTCAATTCAACCTGTCTTGCATTGTGCAAGGGCATGACCCCTTCACCACATGGGAAATCAGGGACACAACTGTAGTCTGTAGGTGGAGGCACTGAAAAAAGCTCCAGGAAATCTGCTCTGTAAAATACATATCTAATGACACCGGAAAGGTGTAGCTTATATACAGGGGTGTAGATTTTTCATTTTTGTAGGGGGGGATGATTTCGGCATAAGCATACTGCACGCGAGACCCAACGTCTGCGGGCCCAGGAGCCAAACTATTTCAGATTATCGGAAGGTAAAATCTGAGCAACTGAAGCATGTATTTTCTTCATAATATCTCACTAGTATTATGGCAAAAACAGCTAAATATAGCTTACAATTCTCAACACCAAGTAGTTATGATTTGAGATTCTGGGGAGGGATAATCATATGATCATCCCCCCAGGCTCATCCCCTGCTTATGTATTCATGCAGATTTGTGTGGTATATGTTTCAAGAATCTTCTTTCTCTGCTGAGATCTTCTTATTTTCCCATCATTAGCTTTGCTTGTCAAGATATGCTATTTGTGGAAGCTGTGTGTCGAAGTATGATAAAATCCATTGCCGCGAATTAAGGACAAGAAGACCTTTAGAAAATTGATGCTTGCTTATCTACCCTACTCCGAAAATACTACTCGCTGAGTCTTTTGTAATATGTATCTTTGAGACTCTCCAAAAAACAAATGAAATGAGTGTTGTAATTGGAAAGATAAAATGAACACAAAAATAACAGTGCCAAATGAGAGAACAACTTCACAATATATGCTTATCATTCCGCTGAAAACAATACAAATTTTGTCCCTGCATTATGCAGTCATTCCTTCTGTTATCATATACAGAACTCACAGAGGTTTTGTTTAGCTTTAAGCTGCAATAAATATATTCACTAAATATGCTATACTTGGTACAGGAGTAAGGCGTCTCATGAGGAAAGTTGGTCTTATACAGTGGCGTTCATGACCCTAAATGAGCCAGTTTCATAATGCCAGTCTTTGTAACACAATGCTCAAACACAAACTCTGGTACAGCATAATGATTGACAAAATCTGGAGATATGGACACAAATAATCACATTTCCAATGGGCAAATCTACATAGCAGTAACATTGTGACAATGTTGCAGTGTTTTTGAGAATTATGTAGAAAAGAAGTTTTCAAAACATAGTGTAGCAACATGGAACATACATGCCTGTGGCTCAACTGACCATTCAACCTCTCTCCTGCTTATCACTATTGTTGATCCAGCAGATAACAGTGGTAACAGAAAAATCAAGTCCAGACCACTATACTAGCAAGTAAAGGCAATTGAAGGTATATTCAAGATTTATCACAACAAGCCAAATTAATTCAATGAACAGTTTTGAAGTCGTCATCCTTGACATTAACTTTTAGCTTCAAAACTGAAAATGGTCCAAAGGCTAGAACGAAATTTTGGCAACAACATGGAAAGAATACATACTCATAAAGATGTTAGTCCTGTTTTTTATTGAAGCACTATTGCCCCAGAAACCAGATGTCACTCATAAATGTCACTTAGAGACATTTCAATTGCTTTAGGAGATTGTCCTCAGAGAATCTAACCTTCTTTTGGTGTTGTCAAACCGAGTTGACATTTCACAAGCAAGCTGACATTTTCTTTGATCTGAAGACTGAAGTTATAGATATAATGTCAACCAAACAAATACCTTTGCAACCCCCCCCCCTACTGCTGCTGATGTCGGCTTTAATTTCCATCCTCATGATATGCAACTAATTAATTTCATTTATACCAGCATAATACGTTCGGTGGTTGAATATTGTGCAGTGGTATGGCACTCAAGTTTACCAAAATACCTCAGTAATGCAGTGGAGAAAGTGCAGAAGAGGGCGCTCGAAATGAGATGGTCTTGAGGAATTACTCCTCTGGTTCCTTAAAGTTGCAATTAGCCATGTTCTTGTCATTTACTTCTACCATGAATGGAAATTACAGTCAAAGCTTCTTCATCTGCAGAAGACAGAGAAATCCTCCTACGTTGCTAAGTACAAGGTAAAAACTTCATTTCTTGTTGGCCTATATTTCTACCAGGCAGAGAGATCTTAAAGAAGTCAGTTTCCTCTTATCTTACACTCTAAAGAATTTCGGGACTAACTTTTTTAGATGGAAAATGATTTTTGAAAAACCAAACTTCCATGCAAAAACTAGCATGGATTTTTCAAAAAAACAATTTTGATTTTAAAAAACCAGTTTCTTTCCGAAATTTTTTTAGAGTGTACCATTTCTGTCTGTGGTGCGTGAAACAGAGCTGTGATGGGCAATTTAAACCAATTTTCCACAGCAGCAGAAGTAATTAAAACACTCCCAACAGGTACGATATTTTCAAAAAAGATAGCGAAATATCCCAAATTAGTTAATTTAAAATTTCATTCAGCTGCTCATGTATCCTGATTAAAAATTCTGTCAGACATATTCGTCAGAATGTCAGACTTACCTTTTTTTTCGATGGCCTACATTAAATCAGTATTTGCTTTTTAATCTATTTGGCTAGAAATGATTATATTTTGGCACAAAATGAATCATGCAACAGTGACATAGCTGGAACTCTCAGAGTGGCAGGAGGCCAAGGGAGGGCCAAAGTCACCACTGTAGGGTGTCCAAAAGAAAAACGTTATCCCGTGATTTGATTGCACAGCTTCAAATTGAGTTATCACCCAAAAAATACCTGTGCCAAATTTTGGAAGATTGATTCTGAACATAATCAACCTGGCCCTGAAAGACCTTAAATATTGGATGCATTGACAAATTTTGCGATTTTGCCTCCTTTTTCAGTGTGTTTTATTGAATATTAATCAAAACAGTAGGTACGATATGAGGAAGCCAGCCAAAAATTTCTCATATTTTTGCCAAGCAGTGTCAATTATTGGCGTTAACAAGGGTTTTCAACTTCAGTGATGAAATTTCACCTGCAGGTATTCAGGCATAGTCAAAGGGAAATGATACAGTTCACAGCAGGCCCCCTAGTGTTAATGAAAATTTAAGAAAATATGCCTTATGATGAGCTTCATGCCACCTAACAAGCTAAAACAATCTAGTAAAAACCCTACAAAATTATAAATTTAATTCTCAACTTGGTTTTGGAAATTTTTGTCAGGACACCCCCCTCCCTCTCATTGGTGGACCCATCCATAAAAAATAAAATTGTGTTTTCATATCTTAGCTTGAACATTACCAACTTCTACCATATTTTCATGGGTACTTTTCATTTTATAAGCCCACATACATGTGATAGCAGTTCTTTAAAAATGTGGATGAACCCCCATTTTTATTTTTTCCATGTATTCCTAATAGTCGTAGCATGCTAATCACAAAATGGCATTAACTTTTTATGGTTAGTTGTGAACTGCATAATTTCCCTTTAATAGCAGTATCATCACTGAAGTTCCCTGGTACTCCAATATATACATATTGAAGACTTTGTTCTTGCAATAAGGAGTGCTGGTGCTCCAGTGCAAACACAATGCATGAACTTCCAGAAGTGGGGGCGACCAATAGTTCTAACTAGTAAAAATGGCTGCTTCAATACTTTGACATCAGAAATAAGTTATTAGTCTAGCATTAGTAATTGCCACAGATGTCTATCTAAAATACCAAAGTATCATTGTTGATGCAATGCACACAAAAAAAAACTCTTCTGTTATAATTCTGTGCACAAAGCAGTATTCGTCGGATTCTATGCAAGTTTAACAGGACTTCAAGTAAGAATGCAATATCCTGACCTAGACTGATTATGTGGGGCCATGACCCTTTCAGCACAGCGGAAATTAAAGGACACAGGTGCAACAGGAAACTTGGACGAATTGTGTGGTTGCCGTGCTATCCCTTGCGTTTGACCATTTTTTAATCTATATGTCCTAACAGGCCCTTAAACCCAGTTTCTTCCACACTGTAAAACCAGCTGCATCACTTTTACGGTGGATACGCTAAAATGAAAGGAAGGTATCCTTCCTTAATTTTATACAAGACATAAGAAAAGTTTTGTTTTACTTCGGTTAGACAACAAATTAATATTAGCTTCAAGCTTGTACCACCGAAAAGACATGCAGCCAGAAAAACAAGAGTTTTGGACATTACAATTTTATATTTTCACAACAATTGCTGTCGCTGTTCAAAGAGACATAAGTAGTTTTTACAGTGCAGCCTCACCTAGCTGCTTGTTCTGTCATTTCAATTCAACTCATGCAGCAATCTGCTCCAGCTCCAGATTCCCGACAGGCACTGCCCGCCAGATTCCCATGCTTAAAAGGATGCTCTATCTAAAATTGTCTATCTTATCAGAGTGGTCTGATCAGTAGTTATTACAAGAGGTCAACCCTGTGAACTATAAGTAAGCCAATCAGTGACCCCTCCACTGGTCAACTACTTTCACTGCACTTTCTCTGATGGCGTCTTTCGGGTTCATGGCATCTCCACCTTGCTAGCTCCAAGTGCTGCGGCCCACAACTGGACAAACTTATCTCATGAATTGCTGCACAACTTAGGATAAATTATATTTCTCCATTTCAATTTCATAAATGATATTGATATGCTAACTAAGAACTTTGCCCTGCACTAACTTAAGTTAAATCATCAGTAAGCACCATGGTCCAGGTGGACATATATATTGTATAAACCGGTTTATCTATAGATATTCATTAAGCTGAGCAACGGAAGTCTGCTTTCAATACAAAGTTTCTTTCCTTTTTGTGAAAACCAGGATGTTTGTTTGGAAGACTTCAGGTAAACACTATTCATGCCTTTGTGTGAGGTTCTATATGTAAAAGAAATATGATCGACCAACATCAGAGACTTTTCCTAATGTAATTTTCCGAAACTTTCCCTACATTTTCTTGTGAGTCAAAAGGGCCAGGCTTTAGATAAATAAGTCAGGACCCTTCAACCACATATAGGAAGCCTTATTAACAGTTGATGTCATTCTTGTTCATCTTTTGTTAAGTGCCATACAAAGGCTTTTTGGCACGCCAACCATAACATTCACAGTCAAAAAGGAACACCAAGTAAATTATTATTGCCATTCATATTAGGTCTCAAGTTTATTGAGCACAAAATATGTAAAATAAATTTTTTAAGACCAAGAGTCCTTTCTGAAAAAAAAATTATATAGAAGGTCACGCTTGCTTTTGAAATATGAATCCCACAAGCGTTTGTCATTAAAAATTGTTCAGAATGGCATCGCCTTAAGATTATCGGATATATAGCTTCCTGGTATTCATTTTGAAGGAAATTTTTCAGAGAATCCAAATATGTTATCCCCATTCTTCTATCTATGATAGGGCAGAAGATATCGCAAACCGCGACTTCGCGGAAGCGTTATATATCCTGCAAACTTCAAGGCCTATGTCAAGGGGGGTAGCGGTGCTCCGATTTTCAAAATTTTTTTTTTTATGTTCATATCTCACCTAATGGCACATTTTGAGCCGGTATACATGTAAAAGTAGGATTAAGTCCCCCCCCTATTCATGTGCACAATTATTTGACTGGATCAAGAATGCCTTTACTATGAACGTGAACATGTAAATTCTTGCAGAAGGATTTTTTTTTGCTTGATATGATTAGACTAACCAAAATTGATAAGCGAACAACATTCTTGTTTGTACAACCAACATAATACTGACAATTGATTTTTATAGAAATATATAAGTGGAGATTAATTATACAATAATGTTTCTATGCAGAACTTTACTGGTAATTAATGACTGGCAACTGAGGACAGGCACTTAATGATACCTGCCCGAGGTTGACCGTCATAAATCTACAGTAAGGCCTGACAAAAAAATATTATTGTCATTATTGTTATTTTAAAAATATATATAATTATTTTTGGGGGGGTTTTTTTTTTGCCCACCTGCTATAAAAGTAATAATTTCATTATTGCTCTTCGAAACTGCTTTAACGGTGAAACTGTGCATTAATGGTAGCCACCTGGTGGAAAATGTGACAATCTCATTAATGCCCTGCGAAACTGTATATTAATGATTAACCGGCCTCTGCTGTGAGACTAACTATCAGTTAACATTGGGGATTAGAATGTCAAAGGTCTACTCAGTTGCTCTGCAGAATAATAATAATGTACAAATCAGGAATATAGGCTATATTATTCAAGTAATATGTGCCGCACCTGCACAAAAATAATCCACATCAGAGATTATCCTTTTGTACGGAAATTCTTAAAATTTGAAGGTAAAAGCAAAAATGATTTTATATTGACAAACAACAGGTGGATTGATTACCTTCACTTGCCTAATTATTGAAATAATTTTTGTAGATAAGCCTGATTGTATCTAAATTCAAGGATTTAATCAATTTGGAATGATATATGAGTAATATGTTACTTCAATTATTCAGATTTGTCAGCCTGTCACATTTATAATTAATTTAACCGATCATATTTCAGTTTCACGTCGTAAATCATTCAGGACAGAATATTATTCTGTAACTTAGCTGTTTTGGGAGTGGTGGGAAACAACATCTCATATATATTCAAATATATCTGGGTCAATACATATCTATTTTGGTGTAATTCTGCCAGCTATGACAATTTTATCCCCACCGCAAGTGACCATGTCATGCATGGAATAGCTACATATATAATTTCTATGAAATATTGCGTCCTCACCAAGAATTACCAAGTAAATTTTCTTCAATCTGGGCCAAGTTCAACAATATTACCCTGACTTTACCCCTTTACCCAAATGATACCAAATATGCAAGTGTGGCTTAGTGTGCTCCAGGTTTTTTCTGCCTGTGTTCTTGTGTATTGTATTGTTGCACAGAACTGGCACTTCAGCAGAGTAGATTCTCTGGGTGACAACTGGCTATTAGTGAATATCAGAAAATGATAGATTTCATTGCTTGACTGGTGATACTCTGATAAGAAATAAGATAAAACACAACCTATATTTTAAAAAAAGAATATAGTTGTTATTTACAGATATAGTACGCATAAATCAATTTCATATGCAGCATGTAGAAGACACCTCTCTCATTTTGGTTTTTTAGCATGTATGAAAACCTATATTTAAAAAAAAAGAAGATAACAAGCTTCAGGTAATATGTATACCTCCGAGACTCGCATTGGAGGCTTGGACTTAAATTATCTGCGGCTTGTCTTGCACTCTTGTACGGTGTGTCACTGGCTCAATTCAACCTGTCTTGCATTGTGCAAGGGCATGAGTCGCATGACCCCTTCACCACATGGGAAATCAGGGACACAACTGTAGTCTGTAGGTGGAGGCACTGAAAAAAGCTCCAGGAAATCTGCTCTGTAAAATACATATCTAATGACACCGGAAAGGTGTAGCTCATGTATTCATGCAGATTTTTGTGGTATATGTTTCAAGAATCTTCTTTCTCTGCTGAGATCTTCTAATTTCCCATCATAAGCTTAGCTTGTCAAGATATTCTATTTGTGGAAGCTGTGTGTCGAAGTATGATAAAATCCATTGCCGCGAATTAAGGACAAGAAGACCTTTAGAAAATTGATGCTTGCTTATCTACCCTACTCCGAAAATACTACTCGCTGAGTCTTTTGTAATATGTATCTTTGAGACTCTCCAAAAAACAAATGAAATGAGTGTTGTAATTGGAAAGATAAAATGAACACAAAAATAACAGTGCCAAATGAGAGAACAACTTCACAATATATGCTTATCATTCCGCTGAAAACAATACAAATTTTGTCCCTGCATTATGCAGGTTTTGTTTATGTTTAAGCTGCAATAAATATATTCACTAAATATGCTATACTTGGTACAGGAGTAAGGCGTCTCATGAGGAAAGTTGGTCTTATACAGTGGCGTTCATGACCCTAAATGAGCCAGTTTCATAATGCCAGTCTTTGTAACACATGCTCAAACACAAACATTGTGACAATGTTGCAGTGTTTGTGAGAATTACGTAGAATAGTATGGTAGGAAACAAGTTGTGTAGCAACATGGAACATACTTGCCTGTGGCTCAACTGACCATTCTATTGCCACCTCTCTCCTGCTATTATCACTATTGTTGATGCAGCAGATAACAGCCGTAACAGAAAAATCAAGTCCAGACCACTACTAGCAATTACAGGCGATTTCATTACCATGCGATTCTGGTCATTCACAGTTGCCTGTGAGAAATCAATGCAATGTATATACTTGCTACGTTTGATATATCAGCTGTGTGACGTTCTGTGGTTTCTAAACCAATCAGCTGAGGCAAAAATGCTATGTATTTTGTGAGTAAAGAATCGCGTACTAATGAAATTGCCTGTAAAGGCAATTGAAGGCAAATTTAATCACCCCTTGCCCATTGCTCCTCCTCCTCGTCTCTTCCAAGCAATCATCTTTGATTATTTTAGATTATTTAGATTATTTATTTTTTCCCAAACACATCGTAAATACATGTATACAACGAAAATAAGTAAAAAGTAAAGACTGTGTTTGAGGTGAATGCACGCAAGTTAAGAAAAACTGTAACAGGCGTAGCCTGGCATGCACACACATTTGTTACAAAATAACATAATAAACATAACATAATAATTATTCATAATTCTGTAAATTTCCATGCTGATAGTCTGATGTTATATTAACATAAGTTTATATATATATATTACATAAATTGGCCTATTATATAAAGACACATTATAATATAGTTGCACATAGAAACATTATACGCTGCCAGATGTCAAATATTAATCATGTTAGTAGTTACTCAATGTAGTTTTTATAACCCCTTTTGCAAAAGTACCAACTCTAGTTTTATTTTTTAACCCTTCAGGCAAAGTTATCCAATAACCAGGTGCCTGTCCCAGGAAACTTCGGTTGTATTGGAAAGTGGTATGCTGTGGTGTTCTCAGACTATTTCTATTTCTAGTGAAGTAGTTATGGTTACTCAGGTTAAATAAATTGGTAATGCGTATAGGTAGTTTGTCTTGGGAATATCTAAAGGAAATTTTCAGTAATGATAGCTTAACTTGATCCTTCAGTTTAATAATCCGTGACTTTTGATAAAATTTACTTAAGTTTAATCGTCTTCCCACATTAAAAATAATGCGTATCGAGTTGTTTTGTTGAACTACCAGTTTTTTCATGTCATTCGCTCTGACCATTGGCCCCCAGACACTCAAGGCATAATTTATGTGCACTCTAAAAACAAACGCCTGTTTTAAACACATTTAAGTGTTAAATTGCATAAACCTGTTGGAAAATATACACTTTCCACCATCATTAACAGATTTAAGTGTTTATCAAACTTAGAATATTTTCTCATGTATGGTTTCAGAAATTAATGATCAATTTAAACCAGGAAATTTTGGTTATAAGTTGACAGTATGTCATAAAATGTCAGTTGGTAGCATATTGTGTCTTTTATCTTTATTTGAATGCTCCCAAGTGCAAGAAAATGTGCATTATTTCTTTTTAATGAAAATTTCAAAGTTCTTTAAACACATAGTGTTTTTGTAAGTTTGCTGGATAAACACTTATAGTGTTAATCTTTAAGGAGGCAGACAACTTAAAACAACATCACAAGCAACCAACCATGAAATCACAGCTTTCTGTACTTAACACAGATTAGAAGGCATGCATTGTGACTTAAGTCTTCACTGAAGTGGCTTATAACTGGTAAGTACAATTTATAATGGTATTTATTTAAATGCTATTTATTAACCAGTAAAAAAAGATATTAAACTACATTTTGATTAAATGGTATTTATGTACACTATACATGCATACGTTTGGTAAGAAGAACATGTTAATGGCAGTATCCGTACACAGCATAACATGCATTTTTACATTATTAATTTTCATTTTATCAGAAACATTTTGAAGTCTATCTCATTTCTACATTTCAAACACATGTAATATATTTTCTGCACTGTGCACTGGGGAATAGGCAGTATAAGGGAGTTGGGGCCATATGCGCCCTTATTTTCATTGGTGTTTATAATTTGTATCAAATTTATTTGACAATCATGAGACAAACTTATTTTATTTTCAGCAGATATCTGGACTCAATCTTCGAGTGTTAAATATTTTTGGAAGAATCCAGCTACAATTTGAGGCAAACCAAAATAATATAAAGTTCGCATCTACACTGTATCTAGCAAGTCACTGAGGTAAATATCACATTATAGTAAGACAATGCTATTTTGATAACATCAATCAACCATCTTTATAAAAACATGTAATTGTTAAAATTTCAAACCATCAAACTGCAATCATATTATTTAATCATATTTTAAATTTTTGGGATGAACGGGATTAGGAGGGGGTGGGCATATGATTGTTCAAAGGCATGCTGTGCATCTGATGGAATGTCAAACTTTTTTTTTTTCAGGGATTTTTGATGGAGGTCTTATGTTATATATCCAATTTAGGCACTAAGTGGCTGACCAGATGATCTTCAATATGGATATTTGGTGAAAAAAAAGATTGTTTCCCACTTGACACTAAAAAAAAAAGTTTGTTCAGCACATGGAAATAAAAAAAAAAGTTTGTTTCCACCTGTAGCTAGGGTACTGTAATTAAAATTCCAATAAAAAAGTTTGTCATGAGTGCACATGCGAAAAAATTGTTTGTTGACGCGCCGCGAGCGAAAAAAAAAGTTTGTCCAGGGGGTAAAGTCCATAGCCCCCCCCAAACTATCATCTGGTCGGCCCCTAACTAGTTTTTCCGAATATCTTTTAAGGGCGGAGGGTTGGTCTAGTGGTAGCGTGCTGGACTGTAGCTCCTGCCCGTTCGGGGCTACTGTTCCGACGCACCCAAAAAGTGGCGATCAATTATTGCCGACGAAGATGTGGCAAAATAAGACAATGAGGCTCATGCCGTCCACGATACTTGACCTTATCTTGTAGAATAGCCACCATAGTATCTTCGACGAGCGAAATAAATGGTATCCAGATTGTTTCTGCTTCAGTTCAGCCGGAATTCCATTTTGATAACAAATCCTGACAAGCCAGATGACGCCATGACGTCATCGTCGGAATCCCCTCCTCGCACGTGCTCATTTTGGCGCGAAGTGGCCGCGTGGGATTGACCGTTCAGTGCTTTGCGCCCTTATCTTCCTCAGACACAGACAAGATGCTAGCGGCTCTGTCTTTTAAAGAAGCAATAAGCGAACTTGAGAGCCAGTTTGGCCTCAAGCTGAAAGATCATCAGCTACAGATCATGGAGGCCCTCCATGGAGGCAGGAATGTTGTCGGTGTCCTGCCGACCGGCTATGGCAAGAGTGAAGTTGCCCTGCTGTTCCCGCGTCTGATGGACATGGTAAGTTGTTGACATTTTTAACATTGTAAGATGTCAGCCTGGGACTTGCCTATTATGAATAAATAGCCGTCGATGACTTTTGGAGACAAGTAATGCCAGTAATAGCAGCTAATGGTAATATTTTCAGCCGTGGCCCTTGATGTTTGAGTCCCATGGAAAAATGTTAAAATACGCGGTATAATATGTTTATTAAAGACAAGGGGGGGAGGGCAACCACCCTAATATCGTCCGTGCGCACGACTACAGTCACGAGTCAACAAGCAGCTGACAAGCAGCTGACAGGAGATCTAGCACTTGCAAAAGCAAAAGCAATTCACACTGATTGAATGAAGCTTTGAAGGTGATTGCAATTAAGGATTGTGTGTGTTTTCTTAATTGCTGCTGAAGATTACTGTCAGCACTGAACCTTCAAGGGGTGCAGAGGTCAGCAAGTGTCATGGTAATGATGGTTGATTACAATGTCAATTGGCAGCCACCCTTGGGAATACTGTGAGTTATTTGAAGAAATTTGTTGGCCATATTATACATGATAATCAGTTGAGCTGCC
Source organism: Platynereis dumerilii (assembly GCA_026936325.1). Classification (NCBI taxonomy): domain Eukaryota; kingdom Metazoa; phylum Annelida; class Polychaeta; order Phyllodocida; family Nereididae; genus Platynereis; species Platynereis dumerilii. The sequence continues at coordinate 36,422,269 of JAPTHN010000002.1, read as the reverse complement.
AGTGCAGTGGATGGTTAATAAACAATTTGATTGATTGTTGATCATGTCAATTATATAATCTTGACTTTAGAAAACAAGTTGTGCACAAACTTGACCACAAATTTAAGAAGCAAGCAAGAGGTTATGACATTATTGGCTATGCCTATGCATGACAAGGTGCTGAATGTCAGTGATTGTAATCCTGGGATTTTGATGTGTTATTGTTTATATTGCAATTTTAACACCTTTGGAATGAATAATTCAATTACACTGCTTACTAGTTCACTTTCATTTCTGACCAGGTCAACATGGTCAAGAGTATTGCCCCCAACATGTGTTGGTTCATTCATATGCTGAGACTGGTCGAACATATTGAGTACCCAGTTAAATTTGATTACATTGAACAGATTAGCTTTATTCATGTGAAAGTTAAAATCTCCGACAATGAGTAACTCCTGACCTTTGCAGTGAAAAGTTGGGACAAGTTCAGCAAATTCATCATGGAATATTAAGATAAAGTGTACATGTTCGCTGAGCTGCATTCAGGTCTGTAGAGTGTAGATAACTATTATTGTAACAAATATGCAAGCATTTTCGTCATGGTAATTTATCACTTGGTCTCTCCACCTTTGATCTACAGTTACACTTAGGCCACACATAATTGATCTTTAGCTTCTCGAATCCTCTCAAGGCACTTTTTCTAGGGTCGGTCGGTAGGACAAAAAAAAAAAGGTAAAAAAAATTTTTTAGCATGTTAAAAAAAAATAATTTTCCATCCCCAGCAAATCTATTGTTTCGGGTCCGCGAAGCTAAGAATCAATTATGTGTCGCCTTATTGCTATAGATTAAATGGTCAAGGTAATTCTTTTAAGTTTTTTCTGAGTGTGAAAGTGCAAATTGTGCTGAATTTGTGAAATATTGAGGTGTAAATGCTCATTTTTAAATCCTTTGGGCCGAATTAGTAATATTATAAATATTCTTATTTGCAGTGTTTTCCGGATGAAGGTCTTCACACAATTGTGTTGGTCCTGCCACTGAATGCCCTCATCTTTGACATTCTGAAACGCCTGGAAGTCCGTGGTATTACTGCGGTCCATCTCCGTTCCAGCAACAAGATGACAGCTGCTGATTTGGAAGGTAAATCCTGTTGTGCAACTTTTGCTACATGAATTTGAAATCATTCATAAATCATCCAAGAATTTATCAAAATAATTGCATATATTGTATGCTATATTTAACTCCTTTTGCTTTCTATTAAATTAAATTGCAAAATTAGAAATCAATATAATTGATCATGTTTACTGTATTTCTAAAAGCCCTGGCATTTATTGTTAGCTCGTCTGTTATCTTTGAAAGCGAAGAGCTATTTTCGTCACTCGATCGTCAGCGTCGTTGGCATTGTCCCGGTTAAAGGTTTGCGCAAGTGTCCTTTTGTGACCTTAGTTTTCCACTTAGAGTTATGAAATTTGGTACAGCTTTCATCGGGAATATGTCGAGAAATCCAAGATAGCTGCCGTTTTGTGGCGGCCATTTTGGCAGCCATCTTTCTTCATTCTTGAACTACCCATTGTGACGTTAATATTTAACTTACTGTTATGAAACTTGGTACAACGGGAATTAATTGTTTTTCAGCCTTCCGCACAGCAGCTGTCAGTGTCATTGTGGGTTGTCCCGAGGCATTCATGTCAAGGCAGTTTGACAAAGTCTGGACCACCGCCCCATTCCAGCAGCGATGCTGCTTATTGTGCATTGATGAGGTGCACGTTGTTGTTGACTGGTGAGTCTTCATTACCAATTCAATATATATATATATTATGTTTGTGCCAGGTTATGAATAAGTGTCAATGTGTAACATGCTGATTTAGTATTAATCTAATAAAGCTAAATAATTTTTTGAGAATTCTGGGGTATTAAAGTTTATCCTCAGTCCATTGATCATTCTCAATTCTGATTGGTTGTGAGCTGAGATGCATCAGGCATTACACCATGTCTGCTTCAATCAGACAGGGTGTACAGTACTGTACACCCGTATGGAATTGACAGTGATGTCACAATTGCTGCGTGGGCCCTATGACGTCTTTCCAGACTTTGTGATGTATGGAGTTCCTTGTGGTGCATATTCTCGTACCCTAAAAATGAGTAGGATGTAACTGATGGACTGGCTGTTACAGTTTCATAGCAGTGTATATATTTTGAATTTTTTGGTTTATATCATTTTAGGGGCGAAGACTTTCGACCAGTTTACCGACAACTGGCCAAGCTGAAGGACCTGCTGCATACGAGTGTACTTCTTATGAGTGCCACCCTGACTCAAAACAGCAGGAAGCAGGTCCTGAGGCATCTGGGTCTGCAGGGTAGTGAGGTCACTGATGTTGCTTTCCTTCCTGACAGGTAATTTGTTGGAATATTTTGACATCAGGTAAAATTTATGTCAACTTCAAGTAAATGTATATCCTGTGTGGCAGGCAAACTGAAATTTAGCACTCATTCCACAGTCTGTGAAAAATCAATTAATGATTGGAGTGATACAAATGCCGACTTGACTGGAACTACCTTGTTGTGAGGAGGGCGTTGGTTCAAAACTCACCCCGGGAACTCACTTTAGTCCGAGCCCATGGGACATTAAATGGAGGCGGGTTGTATCCAGTGTTCTATGCTGGGGCAACTGAAAGACCCTGATCATCCCTGAATTAATAGGGTATGTGCCAGACTCACAGTCTTCTCATCTCATCATACGGTGATCGCCTGCCTCGATATAGCCCACTAAGGTGCTGCAGAGGCGTAAAACACAAACAAACAAACAACCTTGTTGTGAGTGGTGCTGCACTGCTGCATTGTGACGTTGCTGCAATTTAAGCCATTATTACACATTAGAGTGAGGGATGATCAAGGTACTTCTTCAATCCGCACATTTTCTTGAGCTATAAGTAGGCGGGCATATGAAATAACTTATAATTTAATAATTCATTTCGCCCATTTCAGACCCAACATTTTTCTGGACCTCCAGACGTGCTCAACTACTTTTGAGGCTGCACTGGAGGATCTCCTACGTGATCTTGTTGAGAAGAAAGAAAAAACGCCGAAGACGCTGATCTTCTGCAGGTAATTATTAATGATATCCCACAATAGGCAGTGAAGTTCTGGCAAAAAACCATGTGATTCACACCATGTGGTTCATCGTTGTGAACCACATGCTTATCATTATCTAATGTTATGTAAACAATGGGCAGTGAAGTGACGATGTCACAATGTTTTTGGGCTCTGATCGGTCGTTGTGGTTGCTAGGGATCTTTTAAAGGCCACTCAAACAAAATAGTGCCTCTTAAAATTATTATTATTTTTGACAGGATGTCAATTTTTATTGTGGGATATAGATAAAACTTAATGGGAGTGTGGTTCACAACAATGAACCTCACTCATGTCAGGTCTGCTGCAGAATAAACACTCGTCCTTCGGACTCGTGTTGTATTCTTCCGCGACCTGACATTCATGAGGTTCATTGCTGTGAACCAAACTCCAATTAAGTTTTATTATAGAAACTGAAGTTCCAGTAATCTCTTTCTATTTCCTGGGACTTGTTATTCATGATAATTTGAATTTCTCAAGATATTTCTTAAATTACCTTTTCAGAAACACAGATCATGTGGGAGAAATCAGATTGTTTCTGATGGGCCAGTTGTCTGACAACGGTCTTGGATACACTGGTGAACGAAAGGCTAGTCGTGCCTGGGTGCAGGCGTACTATTCTGAGATAGGCAGCCGAGGGCCTCAGGTGCAGCGCCTTGTGACATCCGAGTTCGCCAGACCAGATTCACATATCCGTGTTCTTGTCTCTACAAACGGTTTCGGGATGGGAGTGGACATACCTGACGTGGCGAAGGTTATTCACTGGGGAGTGAGCAAGAATCCTGTTTGGTTTTGGCAAGAAATTGGCAGGGCTGGAAGGGATGGTATGTATAATCTGTCATTGCTAGCATTTGACTCATCCAGTGGCATATTTAGGGGGTGGGAGCCATTTGGCCGCCCCCCCCCCCGCCAAAAATTAACGTGGATAAGAAGGAAACACCGCGGAGCGCTGCGTATTGACCCCATGTGATTCACCCCCCTCTCAGGCCATCTCTAGATAGGCCCCTGGACTAATCTGTCAAACCTTTTAGTTATATCATGAATGGTATCATAGTTTTATGCAAAGTCTTGACAATTTATGTGAGTTGTAAGCTGCCAGGCGGAAAACTCTGCAGAATTTACTGCCACCAAAGTTCTCAAAAGAAACATCATTGTTCTTATATCCAGATATATCCATGTGTAAGAATGTGAACAAGTCGTCAATCTCAGTGGCTGAAGCTATATGTCAAAAAAGTACGTTTCTTTCTCTTTTCATATTTTTCAGGCAGTCAGAGTAGTGCCACCCTGTACGCAACTCCCATCTCCATGGCACAAAAAAGTGTCTCGCAGGAGATGAAGGATGCCATAGGAGCTGCTGCAGGTGGCACTTGTGTAAGAAAAGTCTTCTTAGACTGCCTCACCCTGAAGGAGATGCCTGCTGCTACTCGGGACGCAGATGAGGTGTGTGGGGGTGGACATGCTCCTGGTAAGTGCAATTGCTCCAGGTGCTCATGTTGCACTACATGCAAACGTAGTTGCCCTTGTTTTGAGACCTAAAAGTATCACATAATCACTTCTCCAGGTCCAACAGCTTCACAACAAGTCTGAAGGCAGCAATTGACTGTTATTGTTGTACTAGCATACCCAGCCCATGCAAAATATTGCCATAATGTCCATAACTTCGGGCGACTTGAGCATGATTAAAGTATGATTTATATATTGTCGGGATGTAGTGACTTGTTGGTTTTCAGGTCTTGCAGATTTTTGACTAGTGTTCATTTATTTGGATTTTGGAGATTCATCTCTCTATTTAGTTTTTAGCGGCTACCTTTCATGTAAATTTTCCCTTTCAAAATGACATTTAGTTGCTTGTCATCAACGTATTTCTGATCTTCATCTTAGGTTTCTTTCAAAGTACTTGGCGTCTGCATGCAATGTATGAAATACATCAAGATCACTTTTTTTAGAAGCAGCTTTAGCAAAACTTGCTTCTGTTCAGAAGGCTCTTCTCCCATATTCAATGAACTGTTGACTATCTCAGTTATGATCAGAAGGAACGTTCAATGCATTCCAGGCTTCCAGCCGTAGGTGTACTTCTTTTTGGTAGAGGTCCAGGGTGATACACGGGTGCAATAATAATTATTTAAAATGTTGTTGCTCAGTTTAATTTGAATTTCAATATATGTAAACGTCTTTATAGCTTCTATTTTTTCTTTGCTTATAGACCTGTATTTGCCAATGCAACCAACCCCATCCCCATTCTTTCCACTCTTGGCGAGTTCAGATGGACAAATTTTCCATTTGTTATAATTCTCCTATTCTTCTCTAAAATCCTTGATTCACAAGACTGGAATTTGTTTAGGAGCTTGTTTGCTGTCCAATGTGGACAATATTATAACAAAACAACTCAAGTCAGGGTCACTAAATAACAATGTCACAAGCTGCTGGATGAATTAATATCAATCGAGCCCGAAGGGTCAGGTTGTAGTTCCAAAAATAGAAGTGAGTGAAATATTTTTATTTTCTGCTATTTGAAGAAATATGCTTTGGTGGTATGCAAATTTTAGCAAATTTTTTTTTTTGTAAATTACGTTTTCATGGAGGTGTTTACAGTCTAGACCCCGAAGTCAGTTTGAGTTACAAGTCTTGAGTGGCTTATCAAGTACTCCAACTGACTAGTCAGCTAAGTTGCTAAAGTCTGACTTCACTTGACTTCGACAACCCTCATTAATTTTATAGGGCCATTTTGTGAAATAATTTATGTTCAGTATATTATAATTTTCGTAATTTTTCTAATTTTAATACGCACACTACAACAAGTATTACACAAAAGTGTCAGATATTTTGTGAGTTTGTATGTTGCATAAACTTTGTGAAAGTCATAAAATAGTGTGAAGTGCATATTGTGCTCGTAAAGCTGTTTAAATTGATACCAAAACCATTTTTGTGAGATTAAAATTGGCTAAGTTATGCAACAGTGACTTGACTCAAGCCGAGTCCCAGTGGTCGAAATAAGGGGGGGTCAAGGGGGTTTTGACCCCCCCCAAATGCTCTTGGGACCCCCTCTAATGTATTTTTTAGAAGGACTCAGAGGGGGTCCTGAAAAAACTCCCCCAAATAGTGAATTTGTTAGGAGGAGTAAGCGTGAACCCGCAAGTAAAGATTAATCAGCATATTAAAACCTCTCGTGATTTATATACATCACCAATAGGGTTTCAAAACTAATTTTCTGAGATAAAACATGCCTATTCAGTGCTCGGAATTAATTTTTACAGCATCTGAAACACTCCGGCTTTAAAGCGCTTCTCACGTCCCGCGGAATTCCGACTACAGGAACTTCAACTCTTCGGGTCTTTGAACTTGAGAGACCCCCCCCCCCCCCCCAAATAACATGGGCTATTTCGACCACTGAAGCTGACTCAACTATGACTTGACTGAACATTGAGTTGCTGCTTGGAAAGCTCACTCTGACTGACTAGTTACTAAAATTCAGTCGACTTCGGAGTCCAGTTTCAGCTTATTTGTATTGACCTGAAGTAATTCTAAGTACTCCTTTAATCAGTTTTTTGTTTGGTGTTTCAATGTTTGCCATCCAACATTTTGCAAATGATGTGTATTGTGTATGCAAATTAGCTATCCACCATTTTGAAAATTATATGTATTGTGAATTCTTGTGTATGCAGATCAGCTGACCTGGACCTATTTCATGTTGACATTAGGATATCCATTAGTCAGTTTTCTGACCTAGAAGTTGAAAGCATCATAAATTCATAATGCTAGGTCACAAGCGATGAGATTTCAATTTCAATAGTTATGTAAATCTCCAACTATTTCAGTTAGATATATGGATGGGGAAATAGATAGATAGATAGATAGATATAGATAGATAGATAGATAGATAGATAGATAGATAGATAGATAGATAGATAGATAGATAGATAGATAGATAGATAGATAGACAGACAGACAGATGTATAAGGGTGGATTTCTTAATAAATTTTATGTGTTAGATCTAATTTCATGAATTAGATGGATAGGATTATATATATAATTGATAGAATACACAGATTAGTTAGATTACCCAGATTTATCAATAATTTGTTACATGGTCTAAAATTCCTGGGTAGGGTTAGCTCAGTTGCAGTACACTTGGTCGCCAATGCCTGACTCGCTAGGTCCTGGATTAAAGCTCTTTTGGTCACTTTTGACATCAGTTTCAGTCATTCGTTAGCTTATTGCTATGTCTTCTTTCTGTCATAATTGGCTTAAATTAGAACTAGTGCTGGTCATCGTTCAGTTTGTAACGATATTCACCTCATTTCCGCTCTCACAAAATGTTTAAGGCTACCCTCCCGAGCAGCAACGTAAATCTAACCTTTCCCTACGTAACTTTTTTGGTTAGAATCAAACGTTTGGCCAAACGACGTATGACAAAGGTAGGGCAAAGGTAATTTCCAAACGTTGCACTCAGATGGAAAACCCAACGTAGGTCGCAACCTTAGTAAGAGGTTGGCAGATAGTTTGTTTTATAGTTTGGCCTAACGTTCGAGTCACACGTAAGTCATACCTTTGGTTGAGAGGTTGGAAGACAGTTTGGTTTTAACGTTTGGCTAAACGTGTCAGTCATACGTAAGTCTACCTTTGGTTGAGAGGTTTGAAGAATGTTTGACTATTACGTATGACCATACCTTTGATTCATAGGTTTGTTGAACATTCATTTGAGAGGTTTTTTAAACCTTAGACTATTACGTAAGTCATACCTTTGGTAAAGAGGTTTGAAGAATGTTTGACTATTACGTATGACCATACCTTTGATTCATAGGTTTGTCGAACATTCATTCGAGAGGTTTTTACAACCTTAGACTATTACGTATGACCATACCTTTGATTAATAGGTTTATCAAAGGTATGGTCGCACATTTGGCAATACGTAAGTTCCAAGGTTATTCCAACGTGTTTTTGATATGTATGGCCAAAGTTTGAAAGTAATGTTCAGGACAAACGTCTGATCATACGTATCTGCCAAAGGTTTGTTGAAGGTTTGCACAAAGTTGCAGAACCTAGGATCCTGATTCTCAGAGAGCCTTGTAGCGCCATCTATTCCAATCTATTCCATACCTATTCCAATCTATCTGGTAACTTGGAGAATATAAAAACTCCAACAGGATGCTTGCTGGTGATGATTGAATGAAGCCATGAAAAGATAGTAGAGACACCAGTGACAAAAATTTCAATATATATATCTGTTAACATGCAAAAGATTAGATCGGCCAAACAAAAATTCCCAAGTACTGCTCAACCAAAAACGAGCAAGAGAGAATCAGTTGAGACCAGAGTTGAACTGAGCCTACTTGCAACAAAATGCCACCTATCCACCAGGTCAATTTGGATTGGGATTTTTCCAACTCTTCAGAGTTGCAGCATTAATCCCTTAAAAGGTAAGTGAATATTCTTATTTATTTTAGTCCTTAAACGGACTGCAGACTGCTTGGTAAAACAAGGAAGAAAAGTCTGCTAATTTTGGAGCCACCTTCAGTACTTGCTGCTTGGCTCTGCCCTCTCTATCTCTGTTTTTCTCTTCTCTTCCCTGCTTGAATTTATGTTTTCTCTTTGCAGATCTCCAACCAACCATCCACCCCCTCAAGACCAAAAAAAAAAAAATCGTG